>JASCZW010009216.1:0-44176 GCA_034211315.2 Aedes japonicus
TATAAACAATTGTTCGTTAATTAGCGGTCACAAACATTTTTACCCGATAATAAAACATGACCTAGTATTCTTTTTGCTGAATCATAGCATTTTTCGTCCTGTAAATGCATGCTCCGTCGCAGAATGCAAACAACCAATACTATCAATAAGTGACGATATGCTTAAATTTATCTTCTGCTAACTTATTCTAAAGTTTTCTGCTATGTTACACTGGACCTGCAATACGCTACCAAGCTGGTTCTCCAAGTGTTGATCAGATAGTTTATTTCCGCAAAGCCTGACCTGAACGGTTCTCACTGCTGCAATTTTTTTTAGACACTGTCTAAAAAAAGCGTACTAGTAAGAACGTCAATTTTCTGCTCAAAGGATTTGATGTGGTTGAAAGAATTCATGAACCAGCTTGTTTTCCCTTGAAGTTGCACACATTCAAATCATTCTAGATGTGTCAAGATGTCAATCAAGAATGCACATAGCTGGGGCACTAATCAGTGGTCACTCCGCCAATTTCTTCAGAACCATGCCGAATGGGTTTAGAATCGATGAGAGTGCTGAAAATATCAACACCTTTTGTGGTGCCTCAGCGGAAATAAACAAACGAGCTCTTCAGTAATCTCAAATGTCTGAAACACCCTAACGAAACCGCTAGCTGAGCAATGTCTGAAATGTCCGTACTTTCATCCAGTGCCACCAAAAATATGCAAGCGTACAGCTCTTCCTTCCACGTATTTGCATATCGTCTGCATTTATCTCAGCTTCACGAGTAATCGTAGCTCTCGACAAAGAATCAAGCGAAAAACTCGACTTCGAGCTGGACATACTACGCATCTACCACTGCCGCTTCAAACAATCTTTACAAAATCACAGTCCGGAAAAAGGTTTCGGTGTGTTTGTTATTTTTCCTGCAACGGTGTAATCGCTTTAATGCCACATTGTTCTTTCAATTCATTTAATGAAGCTGATTTCACCGAAGAGTTGTAAATGACGAATTTAATCTTTGGAGTGACAGCTATATTATTTTTGGCTTCATTCTGACTAGTTCTCTTTCACTATCCGTTCTTATATTTTCAGACATTCTTCTCTTTTCAGAGAGTATGGTGATGCTATAACCATAAGCTATAAGAGCTAGACTAGTAGTTAATGCTAAAGTTCCAACCGTTTCGAAGAGAAATGGAGTATCACTTAACCTCTCTGACGAGATGCTCCAAACGACCATTTTTGATTAAATTTCTGTTCTGTACACCAAACAGGGCATTCTATTAATCTATTCTCTCCGACTATTCTTCAGTCTGTTTTCTTGATATCTACCAGAAGTCCACGTGGTTCCCAGTGTCTTCTGCAAGGTAGATAACAAATCCTCCCTATCACTAACGGTTGCATGGACGTGGCCAGGTGATTTTTGCGTGAAAAAACGTATCGGTAACTGGTTGCGTTTCATGGTGGCATGCAATATCTTTAACGAATTATTCCTCATCGTAGCTCCATCCACGAGGTGTGCAAACGTCAATGCTAATGCTAATGCTAACAATGTTACTGGCATTCTAATGCACATTTAATTTTCAACTTTGCTGTCATTAAACACATTTTGCTGACATCGCAGTATTGTTTTCAATTCACTTGCCTTCTCGGAACGACATTCGCTCTAAGAATTTGTCCATTTTCGATGCATGCTTTGACTCGTAATGGCGTTTTAAATTGTACTCTTTCATTACCGTTACTGATTCATTGCAAATTAAGCACCCTGGTTTTAGATTGATTGCAGTAAAAAATACGCATCTGTCCACTTTTCTGAAAACCTCGTCCTTCATCTCCAATCACTCGTTTTTACTAGCCATTTTCGTGAATCACAAACAAACTTCATAGTGGAATAAAAAAAATCACTAGAACAGTCGCACGCGTGATTCATGAATGGGAGAAGAATTAAGAATAATTTGACTCCCATTCATTTGACGCTCGCTCTCAATTCATATGAGAAACGAGAGAAAATTAAATGATCTTCTCGCTGTGGACTTTTCACGACGAATGACTCAAATTTCGGTAAGAAAATGAAAAGGAGGATGAAATGGTTTTATGAATAAAGAGAGAGCTGCGACCAGTGTGCGAAAAAATTGAATAGCAGTAAAGGGTGATACGGTCAAAATTTGGCCAGGGGAAAACGCGTGTAAATCGGTGAAATCGTTTATTTAAAAAATCAAATTAAATTTCTTTTTCAAGTTCAATTAGTATAAAATTCAGGAAAAATATTCAGTTAGGCTTCCGCTTTTCCAAATCCGAATTGCCGGGCCTTACGCTTGACTCCTGCCATCAGATTTTGTACAGCCACCTTGTCCACCTTCTTCGCCGCAGAAAGCCAGTTTGCCTTGAACTGCTGCTCGTCCTTAGCAGTTTTTTGGTCTTCTTTAGGTTCCGCTTGACAATAGCCCAGTATTTCTCAATTGGGCGGAGCTCTGGCGTGTTGGGAGGGTTCTTGTCCTGGGAACCACCTGCACGTTGTTGGCGGCGTACCACTCCATGGCCTTTTACCGTAATGGCAAGATGCCAAATCCGGCCAAAACAGTACGGAACAACCGTGTTTCTTCAGGAAAGGCAGCAGACGTTTATTCAAACACTCTTTCACGTAAATTTCTTGGTTGACAGTCCCGGAAGCTATGAAAATGCTGCTTTTCAAGCCACAGGTACAGATGGCTTGCCAAACCAGATATTTCTTTGCGAACTTTGACAGTTTCGTGTGCTTGAAAATATCTGCTACCTTTCCCTTCCTTTTGCCGTATAAAACTCCTGTCCCGGAAGCTGCTTGTAGTCGGCTTTGGACGTAGGTTTCGTCGTCCATTACCACGCAGTCAAACTTCGTCAGCATCGTCGTGACAGCTCCGGGAGCGCGCTTGGCCGTCGTATTTTGTTTATCATCGCGATTTGGAGTCACTACCTTCTTGTAAGTCGATAGTCCGGCTCGTGTTTTTGGCTCGATGCACGGTTGTCGACGATACACCCAGCTTATTTGCGGCATCTCGGAGAATAGGTTAGGGATTCGCTTGAAACTACCGGCAACTCTCTTTGTCGTCTCAGCGGCTTCCGGTTTTCGATTTCCCCCGATCCAGACTTCCTGGCTGTCGACAAACGTTCCCCAAATACTTTAATAACATTTGTAACGGTTGATTTGGCAACTTTTAGCGATTTTGCCAACTTTGCGTGCGAGTAGCTCGGATTTTCGCGATGCGCGAGCAAAATTTTGATACGCTGCTCTTCTTGCTTGGACGGCATTTTGACAACTGAAGAGTGAATTCCAAAATCAAAATAGGAGCAACATTCTACACACACACACACCTTCAAAATGAGGGGTGTTCAGGTTTTTTAAATGCAAAATTGAAAGAAATACGTCAAGTTGATATTGACCAAATTTTGACCGTATCGCCCTTTATCCCGTGAATTTATCCAACATCCTTCTCGTCATTCACCACACAGAAAATTTCATGAAACTTTTATAAATAAATTTTTTTGGAGCTTAAAAATTAACCGATTTAGAGCAATGTTTCCTCATCAACTTAGGGCCCTAACTTTTTTATTTCAATTTGTAAAGTTAAGTTCAAAGGAGTTTTAGAACTATTGAAGACGCGTATTTTGGTATACAATTTTTTCCGCTAGCTTCATTTAATCAATAGTAATTGAAGTTTTTCTTAAAAATTATACGCCCTTTTCAAATGTTGAAAACACAAACACAAAAGGACGTCATTTAAAAGGAAAATTTATATTGTTTAACACATGTGAAAACTAGAGATACGTTATTTCTGTATCTTTAGAAAATTACATTTGAATCTGGGATGGTTTCAGAAGAAAAACTTCAATAACTTTTGATTTGTTAAAGCTGGCGGCTAAATTATTATATAAAAATACGCGCCTTTAAAGACTCTGCAACAAAATTTTACAATGGAATTTTTTTTTGTCTTGATTATCGAGATTTTCAGCCTCGGGCTAGTTCATCTCCCGTCGTAGTCAGTCAAACACCACTTTTGGGCATTGTTCGTAATCTCTCCGGAGGTGAGATTCGAACTCGTGACTTAGGCGTGAGAGGTATTGATGTAAACCAATACCCAATACGCCAGGGTCGCCCCCCGAACACACAATGGAAATTGAAATAAAAAAATAGGACAGAAAATGGTACACCCTAAGTTGACGAGGGAAAAATGCTCTGTACCAGTCAACTTTTTAACGCGTATTTTGATATATTAACTTTGCTGTTTGCTTTAACCAATCAATAGCTATTGTATTTTTTCTTCTAAAACCATTCCAGATTCAAATGTAATTTTCTCAAGATACAGAAATAACATATCTCTAGTTTTCACATATGTTTAACAATATGAATTGTCCTTTCAAATGACGTCTTTAACTTTTTTTGCCCATTAATAGAAATTTTCATTTGAAAAGGGCGTATTTTTTTTAGAAAAACTTCAATAACTATTGATTGGTTGAAGCTAGCGCTGAAGATTGTATACCAAAGTACGCGTCTTCAAAAGTTCTAAAACTCGTCGAATTACAACTTTACGCTGGGAATTGAAATAAAAAGTTAGAGCAAACAACATTTTTTATGGTACACCTTAAGTTGATGAGGGAAAATTGCTCTAAATCGGTCAATTTTCAAGCTACAAAATATTTATATATTAAAATTCCATGAAATTTTTTGCGCTACAACTTTGCCCAAAAGTGTAAACGTCTATTTCAGCAAATGAAAAAGTTAGTTTTTGTATTTCATTGAAAATGGGGACCACCTTAATTTTAACCAACAAAAAATGAGCCTTAGTGATACAAACCATGTTGTACAACATCACTTTGCTGTAAAGTTTCAAGTTTAGGCGCTGGGAGCATGTTTCCTCGTAAACTCGTGATCTGGACCATAGTGCGAAGATTATATTGTTGAATAAATTTTAAATATCTCTGTTCAGAGTCGCTCAACATCAACAAAATAGGACCAATCCAATGTGAAATTTTCTGGAGAATTCTGGAGAATCCGCACGGCTGAACGAAGATATTTGGCTGATTTCATCCCAGTTTATATGGGTTAAATGAATTATTAATCCCAAGAATATAAGAGGAAGTTGGGTAAAATCAGCTAAATCTTTCGACAGACACAGAAGACACATTGTGGGGTAAAATCAGCTAAATCTTCTCATTTTGGCAAAAAACGATATCTTCAGGAAATTTTACAGAGAATAACGTTTATTTGGTTGATCTTAAGCCACTCCGAGCAAAGATATCTATAAACTATTCAAGAACACAAGGGGAATTAGGGTAAAACCAGCCGTATCTTCGTTCACTGAGCCGTGCGGTGGTTGAAACAACCTCTACTTGATTTTACAGGAAATTTCACATTAGACTAATCCTATTCTGTTGATTCTCAGCCATTACGAGCAAAGATATCTATGAACTATTCAATAATATGAGGGAAAGTGGGGTAAAACCAGTCACATCTTCGTTCGCAGAGCCGTGCGATACTTGAAAACCACTATTCGATTTTCCAGGAAATTTCACATTGGACTAGTCCTATTTTGTTGATCTTGAGCGATTTTAAGCAAAGATATCTATAAACAATTCAATAATATAAGAGGAAGTGGGGTAAAATCACCCATATCTTTGTTCACAGAGCCGTGCGGTAGATAAAACAACTTCTATTCGATTTTTCAGAACATTTTACATAGGATAAGCCTTATTTGGTTGATCTTGAGCCACTCCGAGCAAATATATGTATAAACTATTCAAGAATACAAATAAGTATTAAATTATTGTAAAATTATACTGTAAACAACAGTTTATTCCACCATTGAACATGATAACCGAAATGGCATAAGCCGGGGGTGACGATAAACACTTCTTTCTATGGATCATATTCACAATCAGCAAACATGGCGTTACCGTTTTGGGTTATCCCCCACCGATCCACGCCTCAGCCCAAAGTAACACTTCATCATCCTTTAATATATGTAGGGCTCCAACGCCGCACGCGTTCCGCTCTCATGCATATGAATTGTTTATGTTTCATTTCTACACGATTATTATAGTGTTTATTGATGGTGAAAAAGTTCTGATAACATTCATATTTAAGCGTTTTCTATTTCCACCACTGGAGACCAGTCCAAGTCATTTGCACCGAAAGTTCGTAATTCATATGGAAAATTAATTAGCTGAAACTGCATTCGAAATTAATTCAGCCCCGGCACAGACTGTCATGTAAAATTCAAATGAACCCCGGTGAAACGAAAACCTCATTTCAGCTCCCGCCGGGCAGGGTGGTCAAAACCAGGCCAAGTGGCGCTCCTTACACAGGAACATGCACTTATTCGTGTTTTCCTCCATGCTGGTGCGGCTGATGTTGGAGTTACTTGAGATTTGGTCGTGCGGTGTTCAGCAACGTTTCAACATTTCCGCTCTTTGCCGAGTCGCTTTCTCGACTTTCCCGCTGGACAGCAGAGCCAATTCCTACGTTTTAGGTTAAACCAATGATTTGTATCCGTTGCTGTGCAGCTTTCACTTTGTTTGTTCCTTTTGTCGTTTTTGACTCTGGGCCTCCTCCGTTTGTTCCTTCAAGCCAGGCTAGGGGAGGGAGAAGACCATGGGGTCGGTGTTTGTCTTTCTAACGAGTTCCTGAACTCACATGAAACCCTACCGTGAAAGTGTAGCACCGAATTCCTGCAGGGTTACTCCCGGGGTTGTAATTGATTCACCTGCACTTGGTCGACCGACGACGACGCGAAAGAAGCCAAACAGCCGACCGGTAAAAAAGGAGCAGAGCTTTGCTACCACCAAATGGGAAGCTCCGCCTCGTTTACACCGAAAAGGACAATGAATGGAAGTGAGAGGTGGGGAGCAGGATGTTTGTACAATCGGGGAACAATAGGAATGTAAAGTTGTGCAATGCGGGATTTTATAGTAAAAGGGAATCTGTTACTGTCGGTTCGGCTACCCGAAAAGAGGTCGTCCTCGTCGTCGTCGTCATCGCCTCTTCTCGAGCTTATAAAATATCTACCGCTAGTTTAAACTTTGCACAATGAATAAATTAAGAGCATACGTACATGCACCGCACACGTGTTCATAAATTTTAACTTTGAACACACAATGTATGGGATCCGCTCGAGTTAACAGAAAAGCGGAAACCACACATGTGTTCGTTGTACGACTGAATGAGCTGGAGAACTGCGCTAACAATTTGAATAAAGTTGACATTGTTAGCGGAAGTATTTGTCCCTATCTGGTGCAGATATACTTGTTAATTGAGGTAAATTTAATTTTACATTCTCCTAGTTTTTCAATTACTTAGTTTGTATGAAATTGCTAAGGGTTTCAAGAATTTAACGTTTGAATCTTACTTCCTCTCTTTGTTAACAAAATCATGTACATCTATTTGAAAAAGTACTGGAAAATTGTTGATAACTGGCGGGGGAGCTTCATGTTCGAAAATTGTAGATGTTGAATCCATTGCACTATGGTCCAGATCACGAATTTACGAGGAAACATGCTCCCAGTGCCTAAACATGAAACTTTACAGCAAAGTAATGTTCTACAACATGGTTTGGTTAGGAGTAGCTGAAAGGAGGAGCGTGAAAATGTGGACCACCCTAATTTTAATCAACATAAAGAAACGGGCCTTGATGATACAAACCATGATGTAAAACATTACTTTGCTGTAAAGTTTCATGTTTAGGCGCTGAACCATGTTTCCTCGTAAATTCGTGATCTGGACCATAGTGCATTGGCAATAGCTTGGAGGTATTGTTAGGAATGGACAACATTGAAACATCGAGCATGAGAACCGATTTGAAACCAACAGTGAGGATGCTGTTGGGGCCACTCTCAAGTGTTGGAATTTAATTTCAGTAGACAACTACGTTGAAACATCGAGTTTAAAAACCAATTTAACCTTCCTAATGCACTAGAAAAAAAGTTACACATAGTGCATTCAAGGGCAAAAAACCGATTTCTTATTCCTAAAAAGTGTGAGCTGTTTTGTGGAATACCTGATGTTTGATATCTTTGCCACAAATGAAAGGTATGGATTCTTAGCCATTCTGGGCACTTTGGAGACCAGAACCAGTTACAGTATGCATCTAAAGAGGGCAATTTTAGATCCTCATATGTTTCTACCGATCGACGGTTCAAAATTCACGATTTAGAATACTGATCTGAAAAAATATCATGCCATCATGACCAACTAGAGGATTTGACCGCATTCGGATACTCTGGAACCGGTTCCGGAAGGGCCTAAAGAGGACAATTTTGGAATTCCAAGTATTTGTACCGTTGGATGGCTCAAAATTCATGATTTTATATACAGGTTACTGTTTACACGTATACCACAGGCCTAATACTGCATATCGATGGCTCTAAATTTTTTTTTAACTTGAACTTTTATTTTGTTAAGGCCGCACATAAGACCCAGCAAACCAAATAGGCATTTTTTTATTCACAAAAAAAAATCTGTTTCAAGCCCTGCTCTTCGGTTCAGACAGGGATATGGGCGCGTCCGGCCGGGTTGGTCGCGGAAGATTTCACGTGTGAATATGCTACCACATCCACGTTCAAAAGCGCCTGAACCAAATGGACAGCTTGAAATGATCGCGATATTCCCAAATGTAGCACGTTTTGAAATGTTTCTTGTCTTATATAACTAAACATGATGAAACTGAGTAAATGAGTGGAAACTCATCGGGAATGATCTCTTTCTGAACGGCCGTTGTGAGAATATCACCAAGAAAATGTCACATGTGCATAGCATGTTACCAATAACTAATGCTTTCTCTTCTTTCTTCTGTTCTCTTCCTATGGCCGCGAGCAATACCATATGACATCATGCCTAGGCCATAGACCAGCATATGCCTTTGCCTAAAGTCAACTCTTCAATAACAGAAACACAGAGACGACACATAGCAATGAGTTAAGAACAGTATATAACTCTAACCAATTTTACTTGCAGCCAAATTTTCAAAACAAGGTTAACAATCAAATGGCCACTACAAAATATACTAAATATCCATGACATTATATAAAACGAGGAAAAGAAGGGACCATCAGGGCACCCAAGTGAAATGATTTGGATAGGGAGCATGCGACTGCCTCCTTCCTTTTGTTAACAGTTTGCGGAACGAGAACGGTTTCATCGACCCCATTATTATGTCAATCAACTTGCATTTGGAAGGAGATTCTCTTCCCTCTATTCGCGGGTTTCGCGTAAGTGCCACTGCTTACGGGCCCTACCAAACGTTTTTGGACCTTCATACAGGAGCTTGATGATCACAAACTACAATAGAATCCTGGTCAAATCGCTCTTCAGATTATTCCACTGGAAAGTAACCTAGCTGGAATAGATAGTAGTATTTCATCATCATCATCATCATCAACATCATCATCATCATCATCAAAAGATGAATCTGTTTCAAGCAGGAATGCATTCCATGGTACGTATATTACGCCTGAGCAACTGACGCCGCTAATCACACGGCCGAGCTGCACACGAACATATGAAATGATTCGAACCTAAGTTGAACAGGCACGAAAAGAAAAAGCACGAACACAACTTCGTTTCTATTGTTGCTGCTGATTCTGACAGAGACAGTTCTGTGTAGCATGCAGGGGTGCCATTATGCAAGATTTATCTGGCACTGCCAGACTTTTAATCGACAAAAAGACAAAAAGAGAAACCCTGCATAATGCCAGACCTTTTGAAATTAAAACAGATTAAAAAAGGGCATCGTTCAATCCTAGTCCACTGAAGCGTTAAAGGGCTATTCACAAACCACGTAGAATTTTCTAGGGGAAGGGGGGGGGGGTGTTGGCAAAAGTCTTCGCTCCATACAAAATTTAAAAAAATTGTATGGAGAAAAGTCTACGAAGGGGGGGGGGGTTGAAATATTCAAAAATAAGTCTACGTGGTTTATGAACAGGCCCTAAGTGATTTGCGTGACTGCAGTTCTCGTCCACTGAAAACTATTCGTAGCTATTTTGTGCGAATAGGTAATCCGTCAAATATTTAGCGTTGGTCAATTAGTGCAATTCCACGCTTGACTGTTACTAAAGAATGCGAGTATACGAGTCAAAAATGACTCACTTTGGGACAACATTTGTAAAGGGCCTATCAACATTTGTAAAACCTCTTTGACCGTTTTTAATTGTAAGTCCAGATTTCTACATATCCGTGTTTTGCCAGATTTTGCCATATTTTTCTATTTGTGACATGCCAGATATTTTTCAAAAGCTAATGGCACCCCTGGTAGCAAGTCTAGAAGCAATTTTCAAAGCAATATTTGTCAGTTACAATTCCAGACGACAAACAAGGCCAAAACTGTTATTATTACACTTTACTTTAATGGTTCAATCAGTTAAAAACTGCTAAAACTGCTTACAGCTAACTAGATTGTAAACAAGGAATCAAGCGCTACATCTAAGAAGGACATACACGCTTATTGTGAACACATCTTTGCAAGCCATTTTATCACCAACTGAAAATTGCTCACACATTAATTAAGATCACCAATAGGGAAACCTTTCCGCTTGCCAACGATGTTTACGTTAGGTGTTTACAGTATTTACATAGTTCCTGAAGATCTCTATCATTAGTAGGTGTTTTTATTACAAAAAATGATTGGTTCTCACAGTACAAAGTTGGATCAGGCTTAGTTTCTGGGATTAATTAGTCGAATTGAAGTCGTGAACGGGTTTTGACAAATTAAACATATTGGGTTCAAGTTTGTAGAACATGAAACTCGAACATTTCTTCTTTCTCGTGTGGTTCTTAAAATAAGTATTGCAAACTTTAGGGGTAACTTAAAAAAACAAAACTCAGTTCCGTTGCACCAGCTTTACAAAAAATGTATAACTTTAATTATAAATTGGACACTTTTTTTTACCTTCTTTCAAGTTGAAATTTATCATGAATGATGATTTGAGTTTGGACCTTCAGATGACCAGAAGATAATGCAATCGAAAATCCTTCGGATTCTGATGATGAATCTTTGGGTCCTACCGGAATCGGTTCAGGATGTGGCCAAATATTTTGGTTGGTTTATGGTATCAGTATTCGACACCAAGAATTTTGAGCCTTTAAACGGTACAAATTCGGGTTCCAAAATTGTCCTCTATGGGCCCAATCTGAACCGGTTACAGTATATCCGGATGTGGTCAAATTTACTGGAAGTTATATAGTACGATGTTTTTGTATATCAGTATACAAAACCAAGGATTTTAAGTCGTTGAACGGTACAAATATTTGGGGTCCACTTTGTGCCACACTCGAAATCGGTTCCAGAGTATCCGGGTGTGGCCAAATCCTCTAGTTGACCTTTGGCTTGATTTTTTGGATATCAGTATTCAAAATCGTGAATTTTGAGCCGAAGAATGGTACAACTACTTGAGGTTCCGAAATTGTTATCTTGGTGTCCTACCGGAACCGTTTCGAAATATTCGGATAAGGCCAAATCCACTGGTTGGTCTATGACATGATGTGTTCGATGATCAGTATTCGAAATCATGAATTTTGAGCCATCGAACGGTACAAATATATGAGGATCCAAAATTGTCTTCTCGGGATGCAAAGCGGAACGGGTTTTCGGTTCCAATGATCCAAGAATGGTCTGTTTGAAAAAAAAGACAGGCCGGCATGTCGTTTTAAGAATCCTTACCTTTCATAGCGTGTCAATATATTTTTTTTGTAGCGTCGCTTCTAGATGTTGCTGAAAGTTGTAACTGCCCAAAATATGTTCGTTTTCAAAAGATAGCAATAGTCAGAAAATTTTAGATCCCTAGTTTATTCCATTTAGACTAGAGCTGTTCAATTTACCTCATTTGAAAGAACAGATCTGAGTCGACTAGTTCATCGGAATAAACCGATTCCTTATATTTTGTGACGTCAACGTACGGACAAGTGTGAAAGTGACTATATTAGGTTATTATTGTGGACTCAAAATATGGATAAAATTAAGTTTAAGCAAAAAAACTGCACACATTTTTAATTCTAATCGATTTGAATATGTGATATGATCACGCGAAGTACTAGATTACTCAATTAACTTATTCAATTAACCGACCTTAATTTGGATGTTTGATTCACCACTCAATGAGATCCGAGAGGTAATTATTATTCAGTTAAAAATTAACAAAAGGATTCAACTGAATTTCTAGATAAAAAGAGATTGCAATTCTAAAATTAACTGGATTTTAGATTCTTCAGTGTAAATATTAGCGCCAACAAAGAAGAACTAGATTCTTCTATTTCTAAACTTACTCTTGTTTGCGTTACGAGAGATTGTGATTCGCGTCGATTTGTTTAAAAAAGAAAACAAAAGGGAATCAGTTCACTTTACACAGTTCTCTTCTCTCTTTCTCTTCTACATTTTGATTTGACAGAGTCAATGAATTCAAGCTGTACAATGCATTAGATCCAAAGTAACATTGAGAGACTCTCTTCGTCAACGGTTATGTTATGACTCTCTTCGTCTACGGCTATGTAAAAATATGTTCCAGTATCTTCATCTTCAGTATGGTAACAGAAAGTGTAAATAAGCATCCAATACGTCAAAAACACCAGTAAATCTTTTAATAGACAAACTAATAAAAAAGAGAAAGTCGACGAAAAAAATCTCTCTATGTTACTAAGGACCTAATGCATTGTTTAGCATGAATTGTTCAGCTCACAGGAAAGCAAAACGTACAGTCAGAACGGTAAGAACGGGTGAGCTGGTGAACTGCGGATATTTTCTAAAGAGCTGGTTGTCATTTACTCACTGAAATAATCGATTCTGTGGAACAGCTCAGGAGCCGATTGCCCATCACTAGTTTAGACGTTAGAGCTTTTTTGAGATGTTGATTGGTCAAAAACGACCCCAATGTACAAGAAAGGTTAAATCAACAGTAAGGATGCTGTTGGGGCCACTCACAAGTCTCTCTCCCTCCCTCTTCCACAACCTTAATTACGACCAACATTGACCATCGGTCTCGCCCCGCAGCACCTTGTCCCGCGTATAGTGCCACACAAATACATCCCTGTTCTAGTTAAGCCATCTTTTATCCATCTTACATCGTCGTTCTTTTCCTGATTTGCATAGCACTGCAAATTTTACACTTAGGAACATGCGCTCCTTCATTTCTCATAATTTTGGGTTCTTTATTATCACTTTTCTCCTCCTATCTGCAGTTTTATATCAGGCCACTGGACAATAGATCACCAACAAACCATCAAGCTGCTTGCAACAAAGCATCGTACCCGTACTCGCGCCACCCCAAAAGTTAAATTGTAGCAAAAATGCAAAATTGCAATTTTGCAGTTTTCAATCATATCTTGAGAAATCCGCATGATTCCTGAAAGGCAAATTTGCCCATCATGTTCCACAAAGCTTTTTATGGTATAAACAAAGCCATGCAAGTGTGTGCAAGTGGTTATCGCTAGTGCCCTAGTGCCTCGACAATCGCAGCAACTGTTGGGTTTTGTTCAACCGTGAACAACTTCTCAATATGGGTGAGACAATGGCACAGAACGCCGCCACGCCATATGCCACTGTTGCTATTCCGCTGTCAAGTGTTCTATTTTTATTTTCACTCGTCATCACACTCCCATCTCCCTCTCCAGGTCACCATGCGTTTAATGAAATAAACGAAGCCATGTAAGTGTGTGCGACCGATATTAGCTTCATTGTTGTAACGTTGAGTGCCTCGACAATCGAAGGAAGTGTAGAGCTTTATTCCGTTCACCTCAACTTGTTATGGTGACTGGATGGTTACAAGAGGAGCCGCCATGCTGACGGTCGCGGTTCGATTCTCGGTGGCAGCGGATCGAGATCTTTTTTGTGGGCCATTAAATTTACTACTACTAATCAACTGCACAACCTCACGCACACATTGATTTTTTCTAATCGAATTAATGTGTTGCTTTTTTGCCCACGACCAATGTTGCATTTTTTCTCCAAGTTACGATCCATTACGAGAAATGACACCAAATCATGCGAAATTGCATTACAATCTGGCTTTTTTATTTTGGGTGCACTGAATAATACAAAAAATCTGTTTCTATTGTACAAATCTTGAAAATTATACAGAACACACAAAAACTTTTCTCCTTGTTAGCACACAAATGAGTTTAGATAATTGAAATACAGTTTCATGTCTTACCAACAACACCAGAATCCTCTAGAACACTCGATAGTTATTAGATCTATTAGATCTAATCTATTAGATCTTATCACACAAAATCACACAAAACCACTTGAACCGTAGAACAAACAAAAAAAAACCACGACAGTTCACAAAAACTAAACCGTGCGCGGGCAGTGCTTGCTGTGGTCTCTTACTGTTACACTCAACTGCAACCTCACACAAAGCAACGGAACTGTGTTGGACAAACCGATCTGTCAGTTTTGCAGTCCTTTACTCATCGTTTTGGCTCGGCTTCATTGCGTCGGTCTCCTTGGACAAGATGGGAAAATAAAGCATGTGCACACCAAAAAGTAGTCGTCGGAAATGCCCTAATGCAGTCTTCTCCGTATATGCTTTGCTAATCCGATCACTACTACATGAATATTACTGTATGTGTGCTATGATGAAGACGTCGTTTGGCTACAGTAACCTTAATTCAGTAAAATGGCGTCGACTCAAGAACGCGTGCGCGAAGCAATTTTGCACAAAAGAGTGGAAAATCCAGATATGTCGCACGGCGATATTGCCAAGTCATTAAAAATCGCAAAATCGACGGTTACTAAAGTGCTTAAAAACTTTCAGCAGCGCTTAACTTAAAAGAGAAAGGTCGGTTCCGGAGGTAACCATGATTCTCGTTTCGTCGCGGAGAGGCAGAAAGTGATTAAAGAATTTAAGAAGAAACCGAATATCTCCGTTCGTGATGTGGCGTAAAAAGTGAAAATGTCTCCATCGTTCGTCCAGAAAGTGAAGAAAAGTGCAGGCTTGAAATCATTCAAAGTAGGTGTTGCTCCAAATCGTAACGACAGCCAGAACAAGAGCGCAAAATCTCGATCGAGAAAATTATATGACACTATGCTGAAGGAATACGACTGCATAATATTGAACGACGAAACATATTACAAAGCTGACTTTAAGCAGATACCGGGGCTACAGTTTTATACCTCGTTGCAAAGAGGAAATGTTGTTGATCGTTTTAAGCAAAAAAATTGTCGAAGTTCCCAAAAAATACCTCGTATGGCAGGCAATATGTGGATGCGGTTTCAGAAGCGACATCTTCATCACGACTGGCACTCTAAATGGACAAATTTACGTAAAAGAGTGTCTGAATAAACGACTGTTGCCGTTCATTCGGGAACACAACGGTTCGGTGCTGTTCTGGCCTGACCTGGCATCTTGCCACTATGGAAAACTGGCTAAGGATTGGTACATTGCTAATGGTGTAAATATTGTCCCAAATTATTGCAATTCGCCAAATTCGTCAGAACTCCGTCCGATCGAAAAGTATTGGGCTCTGGTCAGGAGGAATCTTCGAAAAACGAATAGCGTAGCAATTGATGAGAAAAGCTTCAGGCGTAACTGGCAGAAAGCTGCAAAATTGGTGACGGATGACACTGTGCAAAAACTGATGGAAGGTGTCAAACGAAAGGTGCGGGCATTTGGATATAACAGGTCAAATTGACTTAACTGTATATGTTTTATAATTGTATTTTTATGAAGTCTTAAATAAATGATTTACTTTTGATTTTCTCATATTTTCCATTTAATACCACTAATTTCCCGTTGACTACTTTTTAGTGTGCACATTCTTTATGTCAGAGCTCTTGAATTTACTACACTCAGGAAATTATCCCCACGATTTTCATACGATCTTATATATGAACCACAAAGCAAGGGTCCAAGATTCATTCCATGCGAAATCGTATGAAATGATTACTGTTGCATAAGTCGAGAAAAACATGGTTCATATACACTTTCAATGGACTTCACTTTGCAAGCAGGTGTAGTGCCGTGGGATTGTAGTTCGCCTCTGGATCCCGAAGTTCATGGTATGAATCCCAATTGCGTTTTTTTTTTTCTGTGAGGAAAATTTTCATACGATCGTCCTATGAACTTCTTTCCATTAAAGGGTGATACAGTCAAAATTTGGTCAAGGGAAAACGCGTGTAAATCGGTGAAATCGTTTATTTAAAAAATCAAATTAAATTTCTTTTTCAAGTTCAATTAGTATAAAATTCAGAAAAAATATTCAGTTAGGCTTCCGCTTTTCCAAATCCGAATTGCCGGGCCTTACGCTTGACCCCTGCCATCAGATTTTGTACAGCCACCTTGTCCACCTTCTTCGCCGCAGAAAGCCAGTTTGCCTTGAACTGCTGCTCGTCCTTAGCAGTTTTTTTGGTCTTCTTTAGGTTCCGCTTGACAATAGCCCAGTATTTCTCAATTGGGCGGAGCTCTAGCGTGTTGGGAGGGTACTTGTCCTTGGGAACCACCTGCACGTTGTTGGCGGCGTACCACTCCATGGCCTTTTGACCGTAATGGCAAGATGCCAAATCCGGCCAAAACAGTACGGAACAACCGTGTTTCTTCAGGAAAGGCAGCAGACGTTTATTCAAACACTCTTTCACGTAAATTTCTTGGTTGACAGTCCCGGAAGCTATGAAAATGCTGCTTTCAAGCCACAGGTACAGATGGCTTGCCAAACCAGATATTTCTTTGCGAACTTTGACAGTTTCGTGTGCTTGAAAATATCTGCTACCTTTCCCCTTCCTTTTGCCGTATAAAACTCCTGTCCCGGAAGCTGCTTGTAGTCGGCTTTGACGTAGGTTTCGTCGTCCATTACCACGCAGTCAAACTTCGTCAGCATCGTCGTGTACAGCCCCCGGGATCGCGCTTGGCCGTCGTATTTTGTTTATCATCGCGATTTGGAGTCACTACCTTCTTGTAAGTCGATAGTCCGGCTCGTTTTTTGGCTCGATGCACGGTTGTAGACGATACACCCAGCTTATTTGCGGCATCTCGGAGAGATAGGTTAGGGTTTCGCTTGAAACTACCGGCAACTCTCTTTGTCGTCTCAGCGGCTTCCGGTTTTCGATTTCCCCCCGATCCAGACTTCCTGACTGTCGACAAACGTTCCCCAAACACTTTAATTACATTTGTAACGGATGATTTGGCAACTTTTAGCGATTTTGCCAACTTTGCGTGCGAGTAGCTCGGATTTTCGCGATGCGCGAGCAAAATTTTGATACGCTGCTCTTCTTGCTTGGACGGCATTTTGACAACTGAAGAGTGAATTACAAAATCAAAATAGGAGCAACATTCTACACACACACACCTTCAAAATGAGGGGTGTTCAGGTTTTTTAAATGCAAAATTGAAAGAAATACGTCAAGTTGATATTGACCAAATTTTGACCGTATCGCCCTTTAAAGAATCGTATGAAATTTGCAATAATATCTTGTGTCGAATTTCCATACGATATTCCAATGAATTCCTCTCAATTTTTTCGCTCAGACCATGATTTCCACCTCCACAACCAGTGCCTGCAGTCGCTCGTCCTTAAGCTTCCTCTCCGAGTCAAAACTTGATTCATTCAATTCAAAACCACCTTTACTGATTGGACCAAGCTTTCCCAAGCTCCAACCATGTGTGGCGCTCCCAGCGTAATAACATTCCATTTGGTGTTGACTCCGGTGAACGTTGCAGACAGTCTATGGCTTACCTCATATTGAAGTATCCGATCATTCCCTTCAAAACTCATTCTATTGTCGCCTTAGAACTAAGTTGGTGGTCCTCAGTGGCCTACGAATCTTCTGCAAGAATCATAGTCACGTTTCACTTTCTTGACCACCAAACGAAGTCATGGAATTGTGTTCAGCTGCCGTACCTCATAGACTACTGTTGCATCATTTCCATGGCGTTAGTGACGATGGTATTTTGGGAAGGTTGGGATGGTACCTTCTGGCCATCAGTCCGGGATCTATAGAAAGGTGAAAGCGTTTTAATGGATCAAATAGGGTCATCACACATCGCGGCACTTGTCTCTTCGTAAACCGTTTAGATGTGCGCTTATCAGCGATAGCACCTCGTCACTAATTTGGGTAGAGAAACTCAATTCTTCGGTCAAGTACCCTTTCGGTTTTCTTCCCATCGATCAGGCTCAGCTGCTTGTCTGTTTCGTATTGTACCCAGTTTGTTGAGGACCATAGTTGTATTCGGCCGCCAGTTGTGTAGCTTAAAATCTCCGTTGCCGCGAACGTGTCGGGCTTCGATTTCTAGTACAGCTGCTTTTTCTTGGAGCGTAAACGAGCCAGACAACCGTTACATAGTGATAAACAGTCGCTTCCGCTACTTTAGGATGAATTTCTGAATTGCGCTGTATTCCAGGTTTGACAAATTGCGTAAATGCCGATGAACAGGTGCTTAAAAATGTAGCTCACATCCAACATGTAGACTTGAAACTTCTCGGACGGATCGGTGCGCCATAGGAAAAGTTGAGTTATCTTAGCATATTCTCGGATTGAGAGCTGGTGAAGCATCTTCTGAACATCAGAGCGGACTGCTACCCAATACAGTCGAAAACGAACAAGAACATCGGGCAATGAATACAGTTGATCCGAATCTTTGATTAGTGCGCTGTTCAACGATACACAATCTACTTTCGCGGTCGCATTCTAGATCATACGGGGAAGGTCCCGTTTTTTTTTTTTGGGTTGGTCATCACATCTGCCGGTGGGTACCACACTCTCCTTGGGTTAGCTGCCTTCACCGACGACGTTATTATCGTAGCACGTAACTTTAAGAAAAGGGCGGAAACGTACATCAGACTTGAAACTGGCAGAATTTCGTTTGTAATTGAATGAACTTCAAGCAATCGCGCAAAAATGCACTACAATGAAACGAATTTCGGAAAGAAATTTTACTTAAAAACCACAATAACTGGACAACGAAAGAATAGACTTGACAGCTTTCGACAACTCAACCATCCAGGGGCAGCGCTTGCTGTGATCCGCTTCAAGATATTAAACCCACACTTTGTAGCGAAATGATCCCAATCACCTACATTCCTACACAACTAGGTCATCAATCAAAACTCAGTTCTAATGGAGATTCAATCATCCTGAGTACAGTGTCATCCGTATAACACACTCCCATCTGTCATTAAAAATTAGTCCTTGTCGAGACACTTAGCTTCCACCCTGTGCCCGTCGAGAACGGGAGATTGATACCCCATTCGCTATCCACGCCAGACACATCCAAAACCAGTAAACTAACACACAACCTAATATCCATTATAGGACCTCATCCAAGACCAGTACAGTGTGGGGGGAAAGTGGGAAAAGTAAACACAAACTACAGACACGTGCAGCATACGTACCACGTGAAAGGTCAGACAGACGTACGCCGTCATCCTTTGTAGTGTAGAGTGCAGTTGATCCCTTCGCTGAGACTCGGTCACCAAACGAGTGTGCAAAAATTGCTTCCAGCGAGTAAAGAAATGGCAGCGGCAGCAAAAAGGAGTACGCAGTACTCAGCCGTAGGTACGACAAAAGGCTCTGCCTGGTTCCCCGGCGGTGGAAATTGAACTATGCTAGTACTGTTCCTGATCTCTGCCTTCCAATGATACCGTTTTATGTTTTTTGTTCTGCTATCGAACTCACCGCACGTTCGACGAGTCTCGATGCAGTGTAGGAAAATCCAAATGCCGATTTTCTACTGTTTTCTTTCGCTTTTCGCGATGAAGAGAGGTGAGTTTGGTGAAAATATAAACGGTGTTGAAATAACGGAATGCTAGATGCTATCACTTACGACGTTCTATGCGATGCTCATCGGAGCGTTTGCAGCTGATCGAATCCATGCCATCATCATCATCATCTCCATCGTTCGGTTGCCATAGGTTGTCGTAGTCGTCGTCGTCGTCATTCGGGTGGCGGTTTGTGGGTTGCTTCTTTGACGAGCTTTTCATCAACTTGCCCTCGAATGATGGGTTTGACTATTTTCAATGACAACCGGGGTCGCTCGGTGCAGGAACGGTATTTTTTCCACTCTTCGGTGGGGCCAAGTCAGGGAGCAAAACCTCTCAACAATCAATGTCCAATGCGGTGAGGCGGTAAGACTCACGAGGGCGCTCCACAATGTCAATTTGCTGGGAAAATCAATATTTACTCTCGTTTGCTTTCTTGGGGTTTTTTATTTAGCTCTTCTTAGTGCGCTGGGAGCAGTTTTTTCTTCGCTTTTTTTCTTTTCTCGAAAGCACTGTATGTATGTATATTGTAACCTAGTGGAAAGCGCTACTACAACACCCAACGAGGCAGTCAATTCCTTCCGGTTCTTTTTTTGCATCATTTTTTCTATGCATTGCTTTTGTATTTCAGTTCCTGTTCATTGTGGTGCATATGGAATTAATCTCTTCACATCATCGAGCATGCTCGTTCAACATTCAACGTACATACGATAATGAACTTTCTTCCTGACAAAAGTTTCAGCTGAGCAAACGATAACGAACCCCTATGGCATTGCTGGAACGGCATTGCGTTGTGCGTGGGAGTTGCTGGCTGTATGTTGGCAACTTTTTATTTGGTTTTGGAGTATCTTGATTTCCAGTTAGGGTTCATACATTAAGTACGTCAAGGCTTTCGGGGGCAAAGGCTTCTTGAAATTTTGACAATCCGTTCGAAACATGTGTTTTCCAAATTATGTTGGGGGGAGGAGAGGTTAAAAACGAGCTTTTTCCGTAACGTACTTTATGAACGTCCCCTTATATGTTTCAAACAATGTCACGCAAATAGTGTAGTAATTTGATCCTCGAAGAAATTTCGATGTACTTCGGAATACTGAGACACCAGAACCCAGGGTTTAAACAAAGTTTTTGAGTGTAGGCACTGTGTGGTGCACCAACCAAAGACGTGCCCATTTTCTGTAAATTTCTATTCGGTGGTCATAAAATTGTTTGATGACGCGAACTATGAGTCAACATCGCGGATCCACGCATCTGCATGGAGCTTAATTATCGTTCGCGTTATTTTGTCACGCTGACCTCATCATATGCGCCCCAGAACTCTTCACCCATTACTTCTAGGCAAACTGTAGCATGTAGTAATAAACCGGTTTAGGCGTATTTAAGGGCCCCGAAATCAATCAATAAAGCAGTTTAGTCTTCAGGCTTACCAATTAAGAAGTGATTAATTATTAATCCGGTTATTACCTCATCAGTGGGGCCATCACAACTGTGTAACAATTTACAATGGCCAGAGAACCAGTTTTGGCAAGGGTCTGTTCATAATCCACTTAAAATCATTTTAAAATTTCAGACCAGTTGTCTATAGAAATATTGTATGGAGTGTAGACTTTACCCTCCTCACCCCAGACTAGTCTACGTGGTTTCTGTGTAGCTGCATTGTACAAATATTTGGATCTAGTAAAAATCAAAACCAATAAGAGACTTTTTTTTTAACTGGTAGGCTGAATTGCGCAAGAATTACGGATTTGATAATTAATGATTGTTTTTATTATAATGCTTGACTAAAAAATAAAGTTAAAATCTGTATCCACTATATCCGGCCACCTTCAAATCATTGTAACTTTTGAAATATTGCACGTAGGAATGAAAAAGTCCACTGTGGTATAGTTGAGAGTCTGTGATGAAAAAGACTATGATTGATGTTTACATTTCATGCTTAGTATTCAAGATGGCGACGAAAGAAAAACAAGTGCGCGAGCGAATTTTGTACGGACGTTCGGCAAATCCTGACTTGTCAATACGGGACCTTGCAAAAACATTGGAGTTGCCTAAATCCACTGTTCACGGTGTGCTCAAATCATTTTCGGAACGTTTGACGGTGGAGAGGAAACCGAAAAGTGACAAAAACATTGGACGCGTTCATCCTGTCATGGACCGCTAGGTGAAAATGATATTAACGAAAAACTCAAATCTCTCCATTCGAACGGTGGCTCGTAAAATAGGGATGTCGCCTGGTTTTGTCCAAAAATCAGAACAACGTTTTGGACTTAAGTCCTGTCAATTAAAAACAATTCCAAATCGCAACGACAAACAGAACTTGGCAGCAAAATCACGGGCTCGACGTTTGTACTGCGAATATTTGATGAAGTTTTCATGCGTTGTTATGGACGATGAAACTTATGTCCTGGAGGATTTCAAGCAGCTGAGAATTTCAGAACGAAGAAGGCATCGAAATTTCCCAAAAGTACCTTAGTGTGGCAAGCAATTTGCACGTGTGGCAAAAAGAGTAAATCTTTCGTCATTACAGGCACAATCAACAAGGATATCTATCAGAAAGAGTGTCTGCAGAAGCGATTGCTACCCTTCATCAAAAGTCACAAAGAAAAACTTTTATTCTGGCCCAATTTGGCATCATGCCACTATGCTTAAACTGTGATGGAGTGGTACCAAGCAAATCAAGTGAACATTGTACCAAAAACCTCAAACCCGCCAAATTGCCCAGAGCTACGACCAATCGAGAGATATTGGGTTCTGATGAAGCGGAATCTTTTTGGAAAGAAGCAAATTATCAAAGACATCAAACACTTCCAGCAAATTTGGACAAAGACGGCTTTTACCATTTCTGAAGAGTCTGTACAAACCCTAATGGACGGAGTTAAGTGCAAAGTTCGAAAATTGTATGCAAATACTGAATAACTATGT
The DNA here is from genome assembly GCA_034211315.2 of Aedes japonicus. NCBI lineage: Eukaryota > Metazoa > Arthropoda > Insecta > Diptera > Culicidae > Aedes > Aedes japonicus. The sequence goes on from JASCZW010009216.1 coordinate 22,601, forward strand.
TTTGTCTTCACGAATTGTTAAAACTCATCACATGAATCCAAAATAAACAACTACGACGGATATATAATGCAAAATTTATGTTTTATTCATATTTTGAGGTGTCCGGATTGTTGCGGATACAGACCTTAGGACTTGAGGCGTTTACGCGCGGTTTACCCAAGGTTTAAATAGGTGACATATTTTGGGGATGGGTTGGACAGAGGAACATGGAAGAAGAATTCTGTAGTCTCATCAGATAGTTGTCACCAGCACTTGAACTTTGTGCGAGCCCACATTGGATTGAATACATTACTTATTATGTTTTTATTGCGTAAAGTACAATAATAAAATTTTAATGTTTTGAAATTGGAAATATCTTCCCATCACAACGGGATCCCAGTAGTCAACAGCACTCAAAATATGCTGTTAAGAAAATCAGCAAACAACATTTTACCGTGTTTATTTCTGTGGTTGTTAAGTAAACAACGACGAGAAAAACAGAAACTGGAAAAATCATAAATTGTGTTAAATTCTAATAGGAAATTGATTTCTATCGAATGTGATCTTTAGAAACTTAAAAATATATATTTTACATCGCTACAACTACTCTGTGCTGTTGGCGGTATTTAAGAACGATCAAACGCGCACTCTTTTGCCAGTTAAGGTGGCGAACCGTTCCTGCCTTGACCTACCCCGTAGAGATGTGCAAAAGGTGTGTGTTTGCTTCGAATACTGCTTAACAAAAGCCCTACGCTCAATTTCAAACTACATCTTTTCAATTTCACAGCCTGCCAAATGCTATCGGACTTAGCTCAAAGATACTTTCCTCAACAGCTTTGGTTCTAGCAGAAATTACTGCTCTACTACTGGGGTGGTGGGGAAGATATTATAAAAATATTTTAATTTAAATATCGTACTTGACGCAATAAAACTAGAAGGGACAGCCCAATGGGGTTGTCACCTTACCTTTTAGTTTTTTTTTGTTCTGCTTTTGTGTCTAGCTTAGCGTGAATATTCCGGAGCGTTCCTTTTTCTATCTTTTCTGAACTTTTGAAGATTTGTCCTGTCTTGAGCGATATACTGACTGGCGTAAATTAGTCATGATCTTCAAGGAACAAAATATCTTCCTCGTTTAATAATATCTCCGCATTTTCGGGATGGCATCCCGCACAGTTACCAAATCAAAACTATGATGCTTAATTTGACGTAAACTTTTCCGCTTCGTTTTGATTGCTTCTGAGTCTGTGAGAGTGTTCTTCTACTGCACATAAAGTTGTTCGGTCGTGATGATTGATTTGCGTCCCTGTATGTCTTGTTGTTTTTATTCCAAAAATTAGTGGTGGCGTTTTTCATTGTAATTCTCGCTCTTTTCCTAATACCGCTTTTCGCGCGGCACGATGTAAAAAGTAACGCAGCACTTCACGCATTAGTGGAGCCTACCATCTCAATCAATCTGCAACCATGGAAAACTCATTCACTCGCTTGAGCACCACCGATTTTAAATAGCAACCCTCGCCGTTACCACAATAATGAAAGAGTGTGATGTTTCCTATCACACGATTCTAACACGAATCCTTGCAAAACGAAATACTGTACACTCAAAAAATCGACGCGTTATTTCCACGTGAAATTTCACGTAACTTTCACCTAAACACGTAAGCAAATCTTCTTCAGTAAAATCAGATGAACATTACGTGCCAGTGAATTGTACTTGAAAAATCACGTAAGATTTATGATGATTTATCAATCACGTAGCTCTTTACGTGAATCCCACGTGCTTATTACTGGTTTTGGCAGTGGACGAAAATTACGTGCGTTTCACATGGAAACAACGTAACGATTTTTTTGATTGTAAGTCTTCCAAACAAGTCATTGTATTTTTGTTTGGTAACTTGGTGGTGGTAACTTTCTTTTCTTTTTAGCCCATTGAATATGTACTCGAGATTCTGCCAACACTCACTTCTAGATCACGAGCACCTTTCGTTTATAAGGAATGTATCGAATATAAGCTATCCACGTACATGTGTTCATCAAAGCATGCTATGTTTTCGACTGTCATCTTTCGTTTGTTTACTTGTTAGCACGGTTTAAAGTCTTCGTTTTCACAATGTCGCGTATTGCAAAAGACGTGAAAATTAAGGTTTAATGACACATGGCTACGTGAAAAGGGAGTAACTATGCGACAATTGGCAAAGCGCTTTCGAATTCATCACGCGAGTGTAAAATACATCATAATCAAATTCGGGTAACACTGTTCTTTGAATGAACTGCCAGGAAGCAAGCATGGGAAAACTCATTCACGCAAATGAGCACCACCGATTTAAAATAGCAGCCCTCGGCTGCTAACAGAATGCTGAACGAGTGTGACGTTTCCTATCAAACGATTCTACACGAATTCTCGAAAACGAACATAGTAGAAAGAATAAACGAGTAAAACAGAATCATACGAAAATAAAATTCAGCTAGACGTTATATTGAATGAATGCGTTGCCACTGAACGCAAGCGAATTGAATACACCGAATGAGAATATTTTGACTCAGTAAATGCAATCAGCTGGAAGAATCAGAGCAGAGATAAGGTTTAAACTGACGCTTTATGTTTTTATGTTGCATTAGATTGCTAAACATCATGTTAGATCATTATTTGAAATGTTAAATGATGTTTAAGGTATGATTTGAAGAAATGAGTGTGATTCAATCAATCTCGCTCAGCTGAATCCAACTGAATGCAATCGTTAATGATTGAGCGGGTAAAAAATAGGCAATGAGAAAACGTCCACACTGCTACCGTCCGATTCATTCGCTGTACGATCAGCTGCCAGTTTTGCTCAATTCTGTTTTCTACTAATAGAATGAAATCAGAATTCTAATGAACAGAATCGGAATAATTTAAACGTGGTAGCGCTCACTTCTGAATGTTTCTGCGTGTGAGTGAAAATTAGTGCTAAGTGAACCGATTTTTCCCATGCTTGCCAGGAATAGGCAGAAACCCCGGATCTTCCCACCCTAAACTGGATCAGGAAGTGGTAGCTCTTGTTCGGCAGAGCAAGTCAATATCAAGACGTAATTTGGCCAATAAACCGGCAAACAGCGTCTGAATGATTCAACGAATCAAGAAACGGAGCAATCCGACGACCTACAAGAAACAGAAAATCGCCAAACAAAGTGCAGAACAGAAGCAACGCGCAACAAGAAGGGCCTGGAAATTGTATTCCCGAGTTTTGCAGGTACCCGATGCATTTATTTTGATGGACTACGAGCACTATGTCAAAGAGGACTTCAAAACCGTTCCAGGTCCACAACATTACACTACCATCATAGGGAAGGATGTAAGCGATGCAGACAGTTCGATACAAGTGGAGAAATTTGGTCGAAAAAAGCTGGTATGGTAAGCAATATGTTCCTTCGGTACCATTTTTAAGTGCCTGCAGAAGTTGCTGTCATTATATCAGAAGCATAGTACTCTTCCACTGTTTTAGCCACATTACGCCAAAGCAACTCACATTTTGCGCACGGACAAGGGTATAGATTTCGATGAGAAAAACATCAATTGCCGTCAGCTTCGGCCCATGGAACGCTATTGGGCGATTGTGAAGAATATCTCAGGACTCTGGAATATGCAGTACAGGTATACCTCGATAGTACGTACATCATCTTTCTCACTTCAAATCAAAATGGCATAAAAACTACTGAATGTATCTGAAATCTATACCCTGAAAGAAGAAGATTGCCCGTTCTTTTGGTTGAATTAAATTTCCGATATAACCTGCCGTTGTTATGAAATTTTGATTTGAAGTGAGAAAGTTGATGTACGTACTATCGAGATATACCTGTAGTTCAAAAAAAACTTTGGGTAAGGCGTCCAAAAAATATGATGAAAAATTTGTCTGGAACTTGATGAAAAGGGTTCCATAAAAAATTCAAAAATTCGTGAAAGAATAATATTAATTTCATTTGGTCTTCACAATGTTTAAGTTCAATCGTGCAATAAAGAAGCATCCATTTGTTTCCGTAAAACATAATTTTTTATATGACTCGAAAGAAAAATATGTTGATAATTTATTTCCGATACAGCCCTTATAAGGCTGGTAGTTAACTATTTGAAAATATGAAAAATTGGAAATATAAAAGGGGTTTTCTTATTGAATTGAATACTTCCTCAATAGACTTACGCATTTTTAACTTGAACGACAAGATTCTTGAAATTATTAAGCATCTCATCGTTGACTTCTTACCCGGAAAAGTAATTGTTGTAATGAATTCAACGGTATTCTGATTTTCCCTATATCAGACACAAATATTTCCTACCACTAGCGGGGTGACATCTTTTGGAAAACCGATAGAAACACGATGTAAACATAATAAACTCCGAACAAAGCAAACGAATCTATTTCCGTGCCATCACATAGCTAATGCGTTCCGTGTTTTGTTGCTTTTATGAATCAAACCACCGCACATAATTGACCTAGAGAGAGTAATGCATATTCATTCATTAGTATCGCGCCCCCTTAGCATTCATTCATTCAACAGGCTTCACTTGCTATGCTTGCTTGACCGACAATGTGCACGTGAATCAACCGAGCTCGTTTTGTACGTCAAAATAAGCGAACGAATCGCATGTGCATCCTTATCGATTGTGGCTTATGGAATTAACCCTCTCTTGGCCCGCCACCCTCTGGCAGACTTTGAGTTCTCTGGATGATGGTGACGGATAACGAATTGTTGGTGAGTGTAAACTGTGCGATAAGCTTAGGTCTATTTGACTCCACTGTGTCCGTGTTTACAAGAGGCTACAAAGGGGTTACCGAACCGAGTTGATATTCAAAGCAACATTACGCCACCGCAATATCGGCGGCGCACTGGCCTTGATAAAACCTCATCCTTATTCCAAACGTCAACAATCCTGAGTAAGCTCGTCGTGGTAGGCGGCGATTTGCTGATGGAAACAAGTTCTGTTTTTGCATTTGAACTCATGTCACAGAATAGCAAGTCCATAAGCCGGTTTTAAACAGCTGCACGCGCATATCGACGCAGGTTCGACGTCATTGCGTTGTATGCACCGCTCAATCATCTGTGCGCGACGACGACGGCGTGAGTAAACCTTGAACCTTTCACTTCTTTGAGAGTTTGCTCAACTTCTATGTATTTACACTGCTCAGTTTCGAAATATCTACCTATACGGGTACGTCGGTTGGGCAAAATTGTGCTGGCTCATTGTCAAACTTGTTATCGCCGTCTTCCAATAGTAGTAGATACAACTAAAAAGCACACAACTCAATACCGAATGTAACCTTATTTCTAGTTTTGCTATTCTCTTTATGCAGCACAATGTATAAATAGAGCCCGAACATCACACAACTGCGACTAAGCACTTCTAATTCCATTTTAGTATCTCAACTGCTATGTGCCAAAATGAGACTCTAGATAGTAGACTGCGTGTGACTCCGATGAATCCATGTTACATAATTGCACACACATGTAGCAACAACAATTCTTGGTCGATTAACATTGCAGCAAAAGAACACAGGTAAAAGGTAGAAAAAAAAAACAAAAACATACTTTTTCCACTATGAAAAACGAAACACCAAAGTAACTATAGCACACAGTGCACTAAGAACTTCGAAGTCCGAACTGGTCAACGATTAAAACTCGACTGACGATGTCCGACGCGACGCGAGGGCCTACAAACAACGAGATCTACTACATGCACGGCACTTTCATGCAACCCGAGGGTAATTTACATGTGACTTCGCACTTCGAACATGTCGATCTAACGAATTAGCTTGGTGTGAGCTAGGGCTCACTGATCGATTGATGCGGCTCCTATCAAAAGGATCGCCGTTTTGGATAAAATAGTTGATTTGACGTTGCTTTCTTTTGAACAAATTTTGAAATGCACCTTTCCGTAGACCGACTTCGTTTGTGATAATAATTATTGCGCTCAGCTAGACTACATGCAGACAAATGCCGGTTTCGTCGAATGACGGTATGTGTGTCAAATGAATGCGTTATTATCTTAATGGTGACCTAATGGAGTAGACTTTGTACCCTGGAAATGAGTAGTTCACGCATACATTGGTTCAACGAATGGGAGAATGAAACCCCAAAGAGAATGAGACAGCCCGAGAAGTGGTTAGTGGAATTATGCCGAATTAGGGTGATAATAAAATTATCACTTTTAGTTCACAAAGATTAGGCGGTTTGAAAAGTCATGCATCTAAAGAGTGAGCACGCAATTATTGCACCACAGTTAATTTGCTGTAAAATCTCATGTATTAATTGGATGGTATTCAGAATTGCAGGACACTTTTATGCATGTATTAAGCTCAGTTTACATTGGGTAAATTATTGGAGGTTGGTTTTTTAAAATTCTCGAAACTTCCCTTTCACGCTATCCATAAGAGCTTGTACAGTCGTATCCGGTACCCTTTTCTCTTTATTATCCATCCTTTACTTTCTCCTTGCTTTTTCGGAGTTTTCGCTTCATCATGGGCCAAGAAGTTTCGACTGGTCGTAGTTCAGAGCAGTTCGGTGGATTCATGTTCTGGGGACAAAATGCACCGAATTAGTCCCATACCATTCCAGAACACTTTTAGAATAGTGTTTGTTTGTTTGTTTGTTTGTTTGTTTATTTGCGACACTTTACACAGTCGTATGCATTCGTATCGGAAAAGCTGAGTTTAAATATACAGAGTGGTTTTTAGTTTCTGATTTCTTCTTCTCTTATTCATCATTTCCTTCTTCTTCTTCTTATTTCTCTTCTTGACTTCACTTCATTTCTTCTTCTTCGTCAGTACCATCGGTAGATATGAAGCGACTAATCAGTTATTTCTACCGGATAGACGAGTGGTATGACGTGATTTCAACTGTCGTCATATCGTCTGGGGATACCGATGCGGCTTGGCTGTGACCTGGAAAGATTACCGAGACAGTACCTGATAGTGATTTTAAAAACTGGGTACTGACCTGTGGGACGCCAGTGTCCCACAGTGCCAGCTGGTGCCAAAACTACTACACATTGCTTCCAGATCTACCGGCAACAGCCGGCACTGGGGAAAGGCTTTGTGTAGTTTTGTCGATAACTCCGCTTTCGTGAGACTGGTAGTGTTCGCTGGTGTAGGACGGTGGCCAGGGCATGAGAGGGCTGCCGTCTATTCCAATTTTCCGTAGTCGTGGGGTGCTCTGCGTTCTTCCTAAAGCTGTTTAAGCAGTCCAGTTTGTTGCAGGAATACCAGGAGTTTCGTCTTATTACCTTCGCTGTTATTCAGCATCATGTAGGCTGGTAGAGCTGATGTCGGCTTCTTGGCGTTCTGTCACAAAGTTTATACAGTGGAGAATAACGTGCCGCACGTTAATTTCGGTTCCACAGCATTCTCAGATGGGCGGTGAGCCCTTCTTCAAAAGAAAAGAATGGGTCAGCCGAGTGTGGCCGATCCTTTAGGCGTGTTAGCGCACGTCTGTCGGCTGGGCTGGACTGGTCTATCCACCTGCGCGTGTCGTTCTTCACTTCCCTCAATTTTGCGTCTCTAGCTCCGTACCACTGTCGGTCCCATCGGCGTCTTATCGCTTATTTCACTGTTTGCAGTGCATCTTTGTCCGGTATGGGCATATCTATGGCGGTTCTTCTCTAGCCTCGTTTGCTAGTCGATCAGCCTGGGTGTTTCCGTTGATCCCAGAATGTCCCGGAATCCAACAGAATCGAACGAGTTTGCTACGCACAATCTCTCCGATTTCTTGAATCCACTGGTGCTTCGACCTACCTGGTTCTAAGGCCAGAAGACAACTGGTTGAATCCGAGGTCAGTCATGCAAAATGCGGCTCCAACGATGTCTTCACTTTAGACCACCGTTGACTTGTGGAATATGGTTGCAACCAGCTGTTGGACGACTGCACGAACTCTATCCAGCGGATCCCCGGCTCGTACAGTTCGCTTTACATCCCATACTATCGATGGACTACGTGCGTGCCATACACGATCGCTCTGTCTCGTTAAATGGTCGACAGCAGGAAGTTCGGTTCCCGTCACATCAAGTTCACGTTCAGATGCACGCCGGATCAGTGGAAGGGTGCTGATGGTTCGGCTTTTAGCTAGAATCCGAATAGCCGCTACAGATTGAACTGCATGGAATTAAAAGGAGGGTGTTCCAGCTTCGGCCATAATCAAGATGATTGGGCTGGTCACAAACGCTCCGGAAGCGTATCGTACCATTTTTGTTGTACGCTGAAGCTAGGGTCTGCAGGGTATCCGGTCCTCCTCGGCTCACAAGTCCAATACCATACGTCAGCTTCGCAGTGACTAGTGCTGAACCCACCTGCAGCAAGGTTGCTCGGTTGCCACGGTCAATATTTTCTATTACTTTTAGAATAGTGAAATTAAGCTTAATCCGACCAAAATAGTGGTTTTTCATTGTGGTGCTCCAAAAAAAGGCAAAGGGCCTCTTGTCAAAAATATTTCACTTCGCTTTCCACAGGTGTAGAAAGGCTGCCAAATACGGTATTTCGAGTATTCACTTTGAATTTATCTTTTCCGGAGAAGAACTCCTTTCCTAGGCTGGCATTTGCTGGAGGTCAGCTTTGACATATGTTTCGTCATCCATTATCGTGTAGTGCTTCCTAGCACGGATCTTGGCAACAGTTTGCTGCTATTCATTGCGGTTTGGGAAGTTTTGAACCTTGTATGCATGTATTCTAGCCCAACACCGACAATGTTTACAACATCGACATAGCCCTTAACGAACTCCTGTGGGCTCTCGACAAAGCGCAAGGTGCTTCTACAAGTTCTGATATTTGTATATTTGTATATTTGTTGTTGTAAATTTCATCTGACATATGTTTGTCTTAATGCTGAATGATATGATAGGGTACCCCTTCCTTGTATCCGCGTATATAACGCTTCTCGAGCTATTCCACAAAATCTGACATAGTGGTGAGTTTCCTACCAGCTGGCGAAATGCTACCGACGCACAATGATTCCAAGGCGGAAAAAAGTCGAAAAATCGACTTTCTTATTTTACAAAAAATATATTTTTATAATTTTGTACACTATTTAAAGTTTCTTTTTCCAAAATTTTATGAAGATTGGATGAGAATTGTGCTCTCTACAATTTTTCAAAGTATGGGACCTACGTGGTCGTGATTTTTTGCTCCCATATAAAATGTATGGAGAATCGGAAAAAAAACATCAACTAAATATTCAAATGTGAGCACACACGCGCACATACACCACAATAGGCTTATTTTGAAGATTTTTTTGCCAGCTTTTCGAAAATCTTGGTTAGATCTTGCGCAAACTTGCGCAAACATGGTTCCGGGAGGCCAGTGTCTGGGAATGTATGAGAAACACGTAAAATTTGTGAAAACATAAATCTCGCAATAGATCCAATATACCACGATTTTGCCCTTCTTACAAAGAAGTGTATATAAATATATATAAACACATATGCATATAAATATAAGTTTATATCTTGGGAAATCGCCATTTAAGCCAAGGCCTAGTTGGCCTAGTGTTACATACAACGAACTCAGCTCAATAAACTGAACACATGTCTGTGTGTGTAGTGTTTGTATGTAACGAAATTTCTAACTCAGTTTCTCAAGCAACTATTGAACCAATTTGAATGAAACAATATATGAATGGTACCATGATCTCATACGTCGTATTGTAAATATATTGGAATTGGTTTACTGGTTCCGGAGATATCCCCGGGGAAGTGGCCAATTTCGGACTTAGATCAAAACCCATTATGTACCAACTCAAATTAAATGAGAATTCAGAAGTAAGTTCAATGGCAATGATATTACGAGTCCAGAACCACATTGGTCACATCTGGGTTGATGTTCCGGCGACTCCCGGGAATGTGGCCAGATTCAAATTTTGGTCAAAACTCATCATGCGACACGTCAAATAACATGAGAACTCAAAAATAAGTACAATGGTGATGATATCAAGATTCCAGAACCACAATGACCACATTCGGGTTCGTATCCCTAGTACTACCAGGGAAGTGAAAAAGGGTCAGATCTCACAATAGGAGGATCAATTGAGGTTTGTATTTTCAAATAAATGAACATGTAATTCACATGTAACGAATTCACTTCTTCTTTTCTTCCTTAGCGTTTCAAGCTTATTGCTTTCGCTTGTTGTTTCGAACTTTGTTGTTATTTGTTTGTTGTTACTGAACTTTAAACCCCATCCCCCCCTAGAGCATAAATTGTACATGACCCTTCAAAGTTCAGTGACACGCTTTTTGATAGTCTCGTGGGATTGTGGCTCATCTCTGGATGCCGAGGTTCATGTTTCGAATCCCGGTTGCAATTTTTTTTCTGTGAAGAAAATTTTCATACGATCATTTTTTTCTTTAGAGAATCGTATGAAATATGCAATAGTATCTTCTGGCAAATTGCCATACGATATTTCTATGATTTCCTGTGATAATAGTAAAAGAGGTGAAAACACATATTGGAATAAATCATTACAATCAATATAATGACTTAACGTACATCGTCTGATTTTTTTTATTTGAAATATACATGAAAATTTTAGTCGCCATTAAAATACTAAGAACTGGACCTTTTCATCATTGATAATAAAATAAGATTTTTATTTTTCTATGCGCATACTTTTTCTGAAAACTCATTTTATTTATGCAGAATGATTTGAAAATTGGTCAAATTCTTAAAAACTATAAATTTGTCTAAAATTTGGTTTTGGACCACTCTATCTCAAAATGGATCACCCTAAGGACAAAAAACAATAGAGTCATATACTTTTCGAAAATGAACTAACTTACCAAATGTTGTGGAATTCTAAGACCCACTCCTTTTTCTTGGTATAAAATTGCTGAATTATAAAGTTTTACGAATGTTCCTGAACTTCCGGAAGACCGTGCACTGGCCATTTACAGAACCATACATTGTTCTCCACGTCGTTTTACTTTCATTTTATGTACAAATGGTTTTGAAACAAATCACATTGTTTTAGGTCGAGACAAATTAATTTATCATTTTTTCGGATGTTCCGGACATTCCAGGGTATAATAAAGTGGCCATATCACGGTAGTGTGGCCTAAGACGACAATTTAAATAACATATTTGAAATCAGCGACCCAAAATTACTGGAAAACACATAGTTAAACTATGTAAAATCCATTTTTAGACTTTTTTCCGCCTTTTGTATGGGATGGAATCACTGTGCGACGTTCCCATCCCAAATCCGAACAGTCACGGTTCCAGACCTGACGCCTTCCAACCAGTCCCGCTCACCAGTTGTATGGCGAAGCTTTTCGAACGGATCATCAACCATCGATTAATAACAGAACTTGAATCAAGGGAACAGCTTGACAAATGCCAACATGCCTTTCGTGCTGAGTATGGTACTAGAAATATTTTACGGGGCTGGACAGATCACTTCCAACCGTAGATGAACACAGCCTGATTGCTTCATTGGATCTAAAGAAGGCATACGATACGACCTGGAGACATGGTATACTGCGCACTATGAAATCATGGCAGGAAGAGGATCCACGTACGCCTACTGGAAAACGGAGTACTACAGAGTTCCGTGCTATCCGTAACGCTGTTTCCGAGTAGTACCGAGTGGAGTCAATATACAATTGTATGCGTACGGCATCATCCTTATCATGCAAGGAGACAAAAGTGAAGCTATATACCGCAAACTGCAGGCCGTCAAGGTCGAGGACAAATGGGTAAAGAGTGTAGGTTTTCCTCAGGATTTGCAACAATTCCACATTTCTTATTGTCGCCGAACGTACCTGTACAACCGGCACATGATTTCACCATTGGTCGAGTTCCCATCTCAAAGACCAACCAATTGTGAATCCTGGGTGTAATCCTTGACAGAACGTCAACCTTCAAACCTCACTGCCAAACGGTGAAAACAGCGTGCCAGTCTCGATTAAGGATTATGCATATGATTGGTGTCAAACTTCCGCGTGGCACTCGGACAACACTGTTGCAGATTGGTTCGGCCCTCGTCATGACCTTCTGGACATTGCCGAACGACGACCTTTTTTGCAACATCACGTATTGAAACGTTTGGATTTCTGGTTAAATTCCCCTTAACCTTTCCCTTCGTCTTGTGATCCAAAGTAATCCGGTCGTTGAACCTTTTTAGTACGCGTGAAAGGGTTAAGTGGGACAGCTGTGAACGTACAAAATTTATTAAAGCGTCTCCACTTGGCTATTTCCATCTTGGCGGCAACAAACTACACAACAACGCAATTCACACTTGTGGGCTTTTGAGAAAAAGTTAACAGCTAGTTGAAAGTGTTGCAATAATTTCGTGTTCACCCTTTATGATTTGCAAACCCATTTTATTAAAAACGAACTATATAATATCTTTAATGACTTATTATTCAGCTAGCATGTTTAAGTTTGTGTTATGTTGTTTTGCGTAAAGCCTTTAATCAGCTCCATTTGTGAATTCTTAGTATTAATAATCCCGGACAGCACTGCGAACGCCGAACAGATTCGTAGCCAGCTTAATCTGAACAAGTACATTTTGTGTTTTATGTAAATGGAAGAAGAACACGGGTTTCCAATGGTTTTTTGACAACCTGGAAGGAGGGTGCGACCGACCTCCGGTCCTCACAAGTTCTTGTCTCTTGCCTCCACGAGTCATATGATCACAAAAGATTGCCAGCTGAAGCATGGTAACGCTGGTTGACGTAGCCCAAGATGTTAATATATATCTTATTGTTTTCTTTTCAGTTACAAACCAGTGGATGTCAGAAATATTTTAGAAATAAATATGTTATAATATCTTAAAGATATAATAAATTCATACAATATGGATATGGGAGTTACTTTCACTGCACTTAATTGAAGCAAATTAGATAGGGAGAGTAGAAATGTCAGCTCCCCGTTGTTAACAGTTTATGGATAGAGCATAGACTAACTCTAAGACCAGTAGGTCCCATACAAAAACGATTTTTTTCTTGGCTCAGTCAGTACTAGAACATCGTCCCAAGCTCAATAATGCACCCCTTATAATGAACTCACATGAACACACTCTCAAATACTCTGTCAAAATAACACAGCAAATCAAAACAAAGGCGCAAATATGTATAACAAGGTGCTGGCTTCAAGGTGTAATTCGGACCAAGGGGTTCTACAACAGTGAACCAATTTCAAATCGCTAGTTACATATTGATTGTTGGATAGAGGGCGAGCCCTTCTCCTCACTCATTGGAACATCATTTTGTTAGATAACAAATTGATCACATTTCATACCAATTATTAAATTTTGAAGTTTTAGGTTATTTATAAACCCGTATGGGTACGTATAATTGATGTTCCCTATGAAGAGTGGTATGATAACTGGAGTCTACGAAGAAATAAACAGTATGAGAAAATGAAGGCAAACGGAAGAACAGAAGTGGAAGAAGAGAAGCGGAAGAAGAGAAACGTAAGAAGAGAAACGAAGAAGGGAAGGGAAAGAAGAAAAACTTAAGAAGAAAAACAAAAGGAGAAATAGATGAACAGAGGTGGAAGAAGTGAACCGGAAGAAGCGGAGCAGAAGAAGAGAAGCGGAAGCAGAAAAGCGGAAGAGCAGAAGCTTTAAAAGAGAAACGACAACAGATTAGCGGAAAAAAGAAACGGAAGAAGCGAATCAGAAGAACAGAAGCGGAAGATGAGAAGCGGATGAAGACAATTGGAGAAGAAAAGTGAAAGAAGAGCGGCAGAAGAAAAGAAAACTATACAACGAAAGCGGAAGACGAGAAACGGAAGAAAAGAAAGAGATATTTTGTTACTTACTAAATAATACAATTAAGCAACAAAATATCTATCTCTTTTCTTCCGTTTCTCGTCTTCCGCTTTTGTTGTTCCGTTTCTCTTCATTCACTTCTTTTCTTCCGCATTTACTTTTCTGCTTCTTTTCCGCTTCTCTTCTTGCGCTTCTGTTCCTCCGGTTCACTTGTTCCGTTTCTTCTTTCTGCTAATCTACTATCGTTTCTCTTCCACCGCTTCTCTTCTTCCGCTCCCCTTCTTCCGGTTAACTTCTTCCAGTTCTCTTCTTCCATCTCTCATCTTCCGTTTCTCTCTTCTGTTTTTCTACATTTTTTGTTTGTTTTTTACGACATTTTATCCTTCCAAATAATAGGAAAAATAGGAAAACATCTTGGTTATTTAATAGGTCAACTATTTTTTTATGGAACATTTTCCTTTTCTTGTTAGTCATACATCTCGCGAAGTAAATAATAATACGCAGCGTTTGGCATTATCATTAGCTGTTTGATTAAAATTTAAAAAGCCTCATATAATACATTTTTGGGCTTTTTGATACGCTAACGTTTGCATTAAAAAAATTGACCTTTTTTCGGACGGTAACAAAAAAAAGCAGATAATTCTCGGTTTTTTTTTCATTAGGGCGAATCTAACATTGACAGATTCTCTCCGGGCTCACTCTCTTTCATTCATTACTGCGCCATTATAAAGCTTTTGAGGGATTCTTTAGCACAGCTCGAAACACAATAGTACTGACTAGCATACTCTACATATAGTAAAATGAAAAACGTAAAGGTGATTGGAATATGATTGAAAGAGAAAGTAACCAAAGAGAGCCTCTCAATGTTAGATTCGCCCTGATGAAAAAATCCCAAGAATTGCTTTTGATAAATTTCCCTTGGAAGGTAGATATTTAAGCTTACATGCAAAAAACTTCTACGCCCTTGCGAGCGGCCTTCTGGCAGTAACCAGAAAATTTGCCATGGCGGACGAAACCATGCATGTAGGCATGTTTTTGAGTTCTTTCTTCGTTTTATTTATCAACTCCTCCACAGCTTTCGCAACTAAATTTTTGGAGTAGATCTTATGCTTCAGGTTGGTCCAGAAATTTTCGATGGGACGCAGCTGGGGGACGTTGGGCGGGTTCGCCGACTTGGGTACCACATCGATATTCAGCCGCTCCATCTTCTCCAACGATCACTTCGAATAGTGGGGCGACGCCAGATCCGGCCAGAACACCACGTCTTCGCCCTTATGGTATTTCTTGAAGAACGACGCAACTTCCGGCAGGGTTTTCGTACTATAAATTTCCCCGTTCACGGCCAGTCCGGAGCGAAAGAAGAGCGGCTCTGACATCCCCTTCTCGCTGATTGTCAGCTACAGCAGCATCTTCTTGGGGAACTTGGTGTGTGAAAAGAACTTCACTTCGGAGCTCACCTCCTTCGTGGGGGAAGTAAAATACGAAGTGCCCTGCCAGTCGTGGGGAGATAGGCCTCATCGTCCATCACCACCGCCACGTCACGATTCGCCGGGAAAATCGAGTTGACCATCTTATTCGGCCGCTGCCGCTGCGTCATTGCCTACAGCTCCGAAACCAGTGGACGCGACATTCGTTTCCTGACATGTCTGTTCATGTTCGCCAGGTACTTTTTCACTGTTTGGCCGGTTGAACCGACCTCCCGGCCAAGCGCACGCGGCGATCTAGCCACTTTTCCCTCGGTATTCCTCTTCAGCATCCTTTGGAGCTTCTTGTCGCTCAGGGACGTCGGCCCTCCGATACCGGGCTTTCTTTCGATGCTCTGATTGTTGTCTAATAGTGCCAAGATGCTGTAGCAGCCGGAACGGGCGTATCCGGCGTCCACAAAGTGCCACACAATGTCCGTTTTCGACGCGGCGGGGTGAACGGAGTTGCTTCACTGTTTTTGCCATCACGGTTAGAGTTCGACTGATAGAGTTGTCAAATTTTGTCTGCTTACTCATGGGTTACTATGATTGATGCTGCATGGGTAGTCAGTGCGGGTGAAGGTAAACTCATGAAAAATCGGTAATTTTTGTCCATAATTTTAATGCATTCGTTAGAATAATATTGGCGAAATTTTGTGATTCGGCCTTCTGTACTGGTTCCCGAATATCTAGTGGTCATACAGTGTGGCACCGTAGAAATGATACACTTCTCGAATAATTCATGATTAGGGCCTAAAAGCCATTTGTAAACAATGACTTTAAACGTTGATATCTCACGACTCACGAAAATCCCACTATATCCAGCTACTCCATATGGTAGAACTAACATTATTTTACGAAATGCTGCTTTCATTTCACGAGAGTAATATAAGATTCAAAAGAAATCTACATTTAAATTCATTGTTTACAAATGGCTTTTAGGCCCTTAACATGAATTATTCGAGACTTGATAATTATATAAAACGTAAACAGGATTGTATTTCTTACTGATTTCCATGTCTAAGTATTTTACTTACGTTGTGTTAAGTGAAATTCAAATCTTTCTCCATTATATTTACTCGCGGATCGAAGCTGCTTTTCAATATTGTGGCAAGCCACATACACGACCTCTTCGGACATTTGATCCCAAATCTCAAACAAACGTTTTTAAATGTGCTTCAAGTCGCTCAGTTTTCCTAGCATGTATCCCCAGGTACTGAAAGATACTGAAGCCAAGTGGGTTCAACTCAGGAGATGATGCAATTATTCAGGGGAACTCTAGACAAAATCGTCAAAAGGTCGAAAGTAACAATTGTAAACAATTACTCAAAACGTAAATTTCCTGGAAATGCCAGGTTGCTAACATCTATATGCACTACCGAAGGGAAGTTAATAACCCCCTGTATCTGTTTCTGGTGCTATTTTGTTTGTGAGAGCAAGCAGATTCCAGAAAAATACGCTAGAAGTCATTGTTTACAAATGTTACTTTCGACCTTTTGACTATTTTGTCTAGAACTAATGAAACATGGTAAATTTTGCTTCTTACCTAAGTTTCTTAGCACAGGGAAGCTGGTGGTTTTTGATAACGTAAAAACTACTTCTATTCAATTTTCACAGTCTGCCGTGCGCTAACGGAACTATCAATACTTTCTCTTAACAACTTTGTTCTAGCAAAAAAAAATGGCTGTGCCTAGAGCCTCATGGTGATGAGAAACTATTCCCACATCATCATAGATCGTTACTCCGCGTATGGGAGAATACAAAGTAAAACTATATCAGTAAACTAAATCAGGTCTCCACTAAATCTTAAAAAAGAGATGATTAAGTGAACCGATATAGAAAAGGAGGAGTAGGCTACGCTTCGAGTTTGACGTATCGTTTTATTTGTGCTCTGTAAAATTTCCAAATTTTACTCTGTTTGCTAGTAGTATTTATTCCACATTAATTAGCTGTTGAACCTGAAGTGCGAGCAAATGCTAGTTTTAGTGCCAAAGTTTTCCTCGAAGACTCGAATTATTATCCAGAAGAGGAAGAATTGATACGAGGAAACCGCAGCTAAGTAGTATTTTTTTCTATTTATTTGAACTGGGCGAAAAGTTTTGAGCTTGTCTTTGTGTCGAACGGAGCTATGGGATCGTGGTTCATTTTTCATATGGGATGCGTGTGTTGAGAACTTAAGAATCGTTTTCAGTGAGCTAATTGAGTTGAAGAGCTGTGGGTTAGTTTTTTGTTCGCCTTACAAAAGCTAATGGTACCACTGTTAAAATTCCATATCTGAAGGCTTTGGGTGGAGGGGCAGTTGTGTTGTTTTGTTGTATTGTGAATATTCAGGTTACCATTCTCTTGTGGGGGTCGGGCTTTGGTCTTATCGCCTAGTTCGTCGCTCTTACTATACGGTATGGTCTATGTAGTTTTGGCACACAACAGGTACCTACGGGGTTCTCTGTCCCTCGGATTTTCTGACGAGTGGCTTAAGCACCACCTCGGGGAGAGCCTGTTGTTATGCCCGGCGAGAGATACATTCTTCAGGGCAGGTTTCTCATATGAATGCAGTTTCGAAAGCGATAGCGTCACCGAGCGGTCAACCCGCTATCTATGTTGAGAAGGCTCCACCATATTCTAAAAATATAACAGATAGAGATCGTTATTCGATTCGCTACCAAACTGCTCCCGAGCTTTTATGAAAGGCGAAGAACTCACTTAAACAAATTTCGAAACGGGAATGGAAGGATTAGATTACCAAGCAGCCCGCATTTGGAGTTCAAAAACGGAGAAATCTACAAATAAACACGGACAACAACGACAAGAAAACTTTTCGAATGTAGCCGTCAAAGCACAACTGCTCAACCAAAACTATCTAATATCGGAGGTAAGTAAAATGTTTATATGAATTTGAATTTGTATATATTCAATATTTATGTATATGTATGTGTATGTATGTGTATGTTTGTGTATGTATACATGTGTATGTATGTGTGAATGTTCAATTTTATAATGCATAATATAATATATATGATCACATCACTTATCAAGGTGAATCCTGATCCATCGAGCCCTACCCTACTAACATGGAAAAACCTCCTTCTGTGACCTCCCGAATAGAAATGGTGATGTAAAAAATATTAGCAGACATCTTCCAAACATTAAATTTGAATGTGGGTTGTCGTATTCTAAATGTATTCATAGAGTTCAAAGTAACGCCCTAGTACATATAAATACAACATATTTAAACTTCACATTAAAAACAAACGTATTGATGATGTTAAATTTAACATCAGAACACGTCTTATAAAACTAGAATCTAAAATTACATGACAATCAAACGTTATGTATGTGTGAAATGTTGTGCACCTAAGACATCTAAACACATCTGATGATATTATAATTGGCCGTTACCTTAGAAATAAACTTCATTCTACTGTAAAAGACTGCAGGTCTACAGCATTAGAAAACTTCTTACAACATAAGAATGAAACGTTACAATAGAATCAAAGGTCTTTGTGGAGTAAAATGTTGTATTCATAATAAGCCAGAATACATCTTGTGTCATGACAATCACACGTTGCGTTGAAATCCATGTTCTTATAGATGTAAAATTTTGTACTCATAAAATATCGGTAAATATCCGATGCGATTAGAATTAAGTGTGAATCGTATATGTTTTGGCGATATTGGTGCATATTTACTTTATGTACTTTACTCAACACCCGAATAAAAATTTACCTTAGCCTAACATGTGATTTTGATGCTTTCAGATTATTTGGTTTTAATGTTATTATCTACAACTGAAAACATCCGGAAACGATACACCGTCACGTTTTTCTACATCTGAATGCATCATACATCATCTCTTTTATTGGATAAAATCGACACTTGAAAACATATGTAAGATGTTTATTCATAACCTTTAATACATCTGAAAACATCAAAATCCTTTGACTGTGCTGTTTTATTCAAATACATTTGAAAACATCAATATGCTTTGATATCTTAAAACATCAGAAAAACATTTTATTTGAATGTCAAAATCATGACGTTAAAGGGACATTGGATTAGAAAAATTTGTTTGAAAATGTCTGATGTTAACATCATGTTACCTTGCCTAAATACAGCGAAAACGATCTGATTTCTAATGTTCAACGTAAGATGTACATTTGAATTTCATGTTGATGTAGACATTGAAATCAGACATCAGCCTGATGTAAATTTTTATTCGGGCTTTGTGGGGATGCAGAGGTAAACACGGTCCCTAATCAGCAAAGGTCAAACTAACTTTCCTTCCCTATTCCCAACTGATTGCAAGGACGTGGCCGGCGCCGTTATTGATTATTAAAGAAATTGAGTCACTGAAACGTGTACAGTGAGAATGGTCGGTTACTCCCAGCCCCATTCAGTTGATTCATTGTGCAATTTCACTGATTCTGATCAATCACGGAGTAGCAACCATCGATACGTGCAGTCAGTCAAGCTAAAGCTAAGCTAAAAGAGATGATTAAGTGAACCCCATGCCGTTTCCTCTTAATGTTATACCGATGAATAAAAAATATTTGGTGAAGGTTTCATCTTAGAGATGCAGTTTTTCAGATCAATTAATGCGATAGGCACTCGACGAATTAAGTGACGAAGAATATCTTCATTGAGGCATTTAAGCTGTTTTCCCCGGACATCCAAGTGAAACGATTTGGACTGCCTCCTCTCTATTGTTAACATTTCCCGGAACGAGTGCGGGCTCTTCAACCCCATCTATTGGCTGTTCGATGATTCGATTCTAGTGCTGTGAGTGTGAACTTGCTTTTGGAAGAAGATTCTCTTCCCTATATTCGCGGGTTCTGCGTCCCTCGTCCTGGGTCCTCCTTAGCTCAGGCAATAAAGGCGTAGCTACAAAGCAACACCATGCTGGAGGTGGCTGGGTTCGATTCCCGGTCTGGTCTAGGAATTTTTCGTTAAGGAAAATTTCTCGACTCCCTGGGCATAGCGTATGATTGTACTTGCAGCACAATCATCCTAATGCAAAAATGGTACCTGGCATCGAAAGCTCTCAATTAATAACTGTGGGAAGTGCATCTAGAACACTAAGTTGAGAGCAAGCAATAAGCTAATTGTTAAAGCAATAAGCTTGAAATGCTAAACAAGAAGAAGAAACGTCCCTCGTATCACACTTGTTAAATTCAGTTGAGAAAACCTAAATATGAGTTGCTAAGTCATAATCACTTTACTACAACTAACTATGATAGTAGTGTGCTACTTGGGGTACGTGTCTCTACTTACGGGCAAGCCCGAACGTTTTTGACCCTTCATACAGGAGCTTGATGATGACAAACTATAATAGAATCCTGATCAAGCCGTCTTTCAGATTATTGTACTACTATGGAAAATTACCTTGCTACAATGTTTTTTTATCGCGGATAAGAATTGAATAATTCTTCAATGCACGCACTGTTAATATCCATCATTTTTTAGTTAGGAAAGCCTAAATTGTAGCAATTTTTTTTCGTAATCGTGTTTAAATTACGCTGTGTTAACCCTCCAAAGATTTGTATTCAACGGAATAGAGAAACTCTCAACTCTCTTTCTCTTACATTTGTAGTCGCTATAAACTTTTCTAATAAGAATATAACCAGGCAAAAATAAAACTAGAAAACAAAACGCTTACAAGTGTTTTTAACGCCACTGAAGTCTGAGAAACTGGCAGAGTAGGTAAACAAACTTCAACGTCACCACTCAATCCATCGCTTGCTGTTTTGTTGGTTCATCGCAATAATTATGCAATGGAGAAAAAAAAGTCTTGAATTTACGCAAATGCTCTAATACCTACGTACCTGCTCCTTACTTAACCACTTGCGTTGCAGATAATTTCTTTAATTCAACCACTCACCTGTTATGTTGACGGATGTTTACGCTCAAGTCTGCAGTTTAAATGCCCTAAGTTCCACTTGTTTAATTCAATAACAGCAGTGACCACCAACGCACTCACAGCCCTTGACATCTGACACTCTCTGCCTTCGTCTGCCAAATCATATTTACTACACCCATATTACTTCCATCAAGTAGCCATGCCGTCGACTGTCCAACGTGGTGAATTCTATATACGTTTCCCTCATGCGCACTTTTACTTTCTCACTCGACGACGACATTCACTCCACGTGGTTCACTCTCAAATAGTGTTTACCAGGTTCATTTCTTTCAATGATATGCCTTAAAAACAACTACGCGCCGGGTTTTTTTTATCATCAAATGTTACTTCCAATATATTTCTTTAACATTTATGAATGCGTTATGCTAAATGTGTAAAATATAATCGTAAAAATGAGAGTAGATTACTAGAAACAATTCTCGAGCTTGCCTCACCAATGATAAATGTTGCGTCTCTAAATGCTTCCGATCCGTTTATAACGTTGTTCGTGTAAA
>JASCZW010009217.1:0-44201 GCA_034211315.2 Aedes japonicus
ACGTGACGATCCCTATCAAAAAAATTTGATGGTCCATACAAAAAACGTGAAAAGGGGGGAGGGGGGGTTAGAACAAGTCATTTTTTGCGTGACGTAATTAATGGAGGTTCCCCAATGACAGACTCGATTTAATGGCTTCTTGCATATTCCTCGTCTCCATCTATCTATTCAGCACCATTCGATCACTAAAGTTAAATTGACAAATCAAGGTTTAAAAAAGAAAAAAAAACGCCGAATTGTGATAGATATGACAGCTTCCATGTTAAAGTATAGGACGAACATTTTAAAATGCTCCTAATAAATTCAAATCTAATCTTGGTTACAAGCGATGTTGTTGTTGTTTTGTTGAATGATGGACTTGGATTTTTCTTCCATAACCCGCATAATGACAAACCATTGCTGGACCATTTCCTTTGTTGTTGACGACCGTTTCCGTTATTGTTACGATATTTACCCTTATAGTTGACAACTATGAACCAACAATCTCCTACGAAGTAGGAAAAAGAACTGATCGTTTCAAATTGTTGGAACCCGATGTTTTTGATGGCCCTCCGATACATTTATACTTTTTGAATAATGGTAAATACTATGCTAAACTGAAAAAATACTTCTGTTAAGTGTATAATAAACTTGTAAGGATGGATTTGAATAAATGTTTTCATTTTCTTATCTGTGATAGGGCTGGGAACGTATTAATCCCCCCGAAACCTTATTTAAATCATACTCTATGTTGGTGAATTAATAATTAACAATGATTAGGATATATAAAATGAAGTGATAAAAAGATCAAAATGCATCAGGAAATTAAAAAGCTAAGGAAATATTATAAAATCAGTAATAGAAACGATTCAAAAATTCTTGGGAATTATTAGAAAAAACATTCCAAAGAAAAGTTCAGTGTTAACCTCCTGAAAAAAAAACTCCGTAATAGAAATAGGGCCCTGAGGGCTGAATCCGTTCTAAGCTCTATATAATTGATTAAAATAAAGATTTATTTTCTAAACAAGAAACATGTTTTATTAAATATATCTGACTTAGTTGATATACAACTGATTTTCAAATAAAGAGCTTTCTCCTTGAAAGTTATAAATATTTATCTAAAAAAAACCTTTTCTTGTTAAAACTATTCATTATTTCAAACATACTTTTATTTTAATTGACTGGCACTTTTTGTTTGTAAGTTCTTTTTGAAATAAATATAATTTGCGTGCACTTTCAATGATGCCCCGTTTTCGATTTTACAGTTCTCCAATTCATCTGAAAAAAATCCTCTTTACAATAAAACATTTTTTTTGTTCAATTTGCTCGACACTTTCTGGTTAAACGTTCATTTTGAACTAAAAATAATTTGCTTTCATTTTCAACGATACCATGGTTTCGATTTGACAGTTCTTCAATGTGTTTTGAAAATTTCAACTTTTAAATGTACAGAGCAGGAAAATTTTGAACTAAGACCAAAAATTTCAATTTTTTGCCTAAAAAGTTAAAAAAATTCCCGTAGAATACGCTTCTGAAACCCTTTTTATGAAATTCGTTTTTCGAAGAAGCCTTCTTCGTGCGCAGACCGATAATTAAAACTTTCAACGCGTTTTTCTCAAAACAGCATTTTCGGAGTTTATGCCGGTGATAGCTCGAAAACTAATTATTCGATTAAGATGAAACGTATAGGATTTCTTTATTATAGTATTACCAACAATCAATATGCAACTAGCGATTTGAAATTGGTTCACTGTTGTAGAACCCCTTGGCCCGAATTACACCTTGAAGCCAGCACCTTGTTATACATATTTGCGCCTTTGTTTTGATTTGCTATGTTATTTTGACAGAATATTTGAGAGTGTGAGAGTGTGTTCATTGGGACCGATGTTCTAGTACTGACTGAGCCAAGAAAACAATCGTTTTTGTATGGGACCTACTGGTCTTAGAGTTAGTCTATGGTATTACCTTCTATATAAATTAAAATTTTTTGTAATATTTTAATATTAAATACGGAAAAATGTGATAAAATGGCGGAAAAAATGTGGATTTTTTCAAAAAAGTTACGCCAAAAGTGCAAATTTTTTTGTTTACTTTTTTTCAATTTATCTACTAACTGTAAATGCAATTAATTTTTTTTTTGCTTAGGAGGTTTCAGATCGAAACTGTGACCAGGAGAACCGGCACAAGCAAAATACAACGACTTTTTCAACGTACTCTAACGGCCGCCATTTTGTTGAAAAAATTTTGAAAAAAATATTTTTGTATACTACATGGATACACTTATAATTATAAAAAAGTTTCGATTTATTTGAGTCAAAACTTCCTCTCGAATTTTTTTCAAAAACGAGTTTTTTTTCTTGTTCTAACTGTATATCCCCCCTTAACGGTTTTTAGGTTTTTGTTTTGAAAGCAAACTGCTTTCTACGAAAAAGAACCAACGCAACTTTTCAATTCTGGCAATGATTTTTTTAATTCTAATAATCATTATTCTTTGTGTGTATATAATTCTAACAATATGTCAGATGGTAAAAGGCCAAATAACAGTATGCTGAATAGGTGGTTAAGTTAGGTTACCATAAAAAAATTGCAATTTTTACGAACAATCTTTTTGCTATACTCTATGCCAAATAGTTGGTATATAATCCAGAACAAGTACAGACAATAAAAAAACCTTTCCATGAATATGGCATACATTAACAATATATGTTATTGTGGAGGTTGTATGGTGAACATGAGATCAAACTATTCGAGAACAATAACACAAAATGTGATAATATATCTTACATTCGAAATATAGTTTTGACTATATAGCAAATTGTTTTTCATTCACTCAGCCAAATAATCTTGAGAATTTCATAAGGTTCAACTTATGAACAATGCTTTGGAATTTCATAAGGCTAACTTATGAATGGATTTTGTTTCACACGACGTTGTTCTTATACGCCTTGAAACTTTCCTGATTACAAGTGTTGATATATACTAGTGGGCAAGTCACTGGACCTACAACCTCAAGTCCAAGGTTCGAATCCAGGTTTCTCCATATTTTTATTTTTTCAACACATTATATTTCATAAGATAAATTTATGAAATTCATACTGAATTCTATAGCAAATAATCATAATGCAATCTTATGAATATCTAAAGATTATTTCGCTGAGTGTTATGCAGGCATACAACGAAACGCTTCTAATTAAAATTTCATTTGAATTTATTGGAAGCATTTGAAATGTTCGTCCTTTATTTTAACATGGGAGCTGTCAGATTTATCACCATTCGGTGTCTTCTTATTTTTTCAACATGGATTCGTCTATATAAAATTTGAATACCGAAAAACATGTCGATGAAAAATTCGAAAAGGAATTCTGGCAACTCTGACAACAGTATCATCACAGTTCAACAGTTGCTGACGGGTGGGCGCATTATTTGGTCAGCGGTACGAGAACGCGATATATGGTACCGCTCATGAACAGCGTGGTTGTTTTGTTGTCAGCGGTGTAGTGATTGGACTTGTGCGTGGGCGACATTCGGACTGGGTAGTTGATATCTAGTTTAGAAAAAGTGAAATGCTATCTATCGAAAACAATGTTTTTTTTTTTTTGTTAAGACATGGGCATTGCAAGTTTTGTTAGCTTCAAGATCTTACAGGTTTCATGTCTTTTTTTCGCATCGGATCTCCACATAAAATGAACTATTTCTGGTAGAGGTGATTTCCAAATTAAAACATTTCGATGCAAAATCTTAACTGAAGATGTATAAGACATTGCCAAATTTACCACCTCCAGTTGTCACACCACCTCTAGTTGTGGCTAGTGATCCTCATAGTATGAGGATTATTACTATAAGGATCACTAGTTGTGGCATGAAAACAAAAATTGAAGTACAGATCCCTTTTTGTGTAAAACATTCGTATTTATCTGACTTCATCTTGCAGTTCTTGATATGATTAAATCTTTTAAAAATCTTGTTCAGTGAAGTGATGAAACAATATGTAGAATTAGATGCTTGAAAATCGATTACCAAGAATAGTCAACATTGCCCAAACTAACATTCCCCCCATCACCTCTACTGAATCAACCAACCAGAATGAAGCTGTTCATAAATTCCCTTTCAACAACAACAAGCAAACCAAAACATTCTCAAAGTTCATAAATAGATTACATTATTGTCCTCATCAGTGTCCCCGCCATCGCCATCATCTCTCAGCATTTATCGCGACAGCACCGTCGAGTCGGTGAACCTTGACCGCTTTAAACGTCATTTACCGGAGTCCCTAGCCGTGTTTTATCTGACTCATCTCTCTCTCCCAGATAATTCAACAACATAAGGCCACACGTTCAAACGGCTGAGGTCACATTCGTTTTTACTTCCACACCAACTGAAAACGTTCTTCAACGCCGCTGGTGCCACTGGATTCAAACGAGCATCATCATTTCCCCGACGACGGACGATGATGGAAGTGAGTCTTTTTATGCCTCGCCGAAGTTGGGTTCATGGGCGCGATTGTGTCTGATGTTGTGCTGTTTGGCTGGTGGTTGCGTTTGGTTGGATATTCGCATTCGCAAACAACGCCGTGACGACTTTCTTGAAATGCAAACCATCGGGCAACGAAAACATCCGCGCCGTGTAAACCGAGTACTCACCACATGGCGCATTCTCGCGTTGTGTGGGGTGATTAATATTCAAATTAGGCGTATTTTCCTCTTCAGCAATGGGTTGGCGCGTGGACACAAACAACAGTCGGTTCGTTGTTGATGATTTCTTTTTTTCTTTCTTAGTTTCAGGTCGCAGTTTTCCTCATCCCGTGGTGGCGCAGACAACGAACATAGCAAAAACTGAACAAAAACCCCGTCGAAATCAGTGTGGATGAGGTCTATAAATATCGCAGTCGGGAACGATTTTTTTACGACGTTTCTTCACCGTTTGGATGGCAAATAATCCTCCATCTCTGATGTAGCAGCAGCTGGGGAACGAACAGGTTGCTCTCTTATATCAGTCGAGTCGAACCGTTTTTGCTCGAGGGAAAATATGCGCAGAATGACTTTGGGTTGAACTATTAGTTCAGCGTTGGTGTTGACAATATGGGCAATGTGAAACAGGTTTTAAATAATTTTAGTAATTGGGCTTTTTACAGACAAGAAAAAACGTCAGCCGATCAGGTGAACGACTTGTTTAATAATGATCAATAGTGTATCCAGGCGTAATCAAGTTAGCTTAATGATAGTATAGTTAACAGCTGCTTAGATAAGCTTCAACACCCTCTTTTGTTGTCTGGCTTGAAGATGCTACAGTAATCCGAGTCTTCGTATTTTGTGGCTGGCGATGGTTTTGTTAGCAAATTTGAGATTGATTTATGACCGATTTTTTTTTTTTTTTATTGTTCCAATGATAGTACTGTTTTAAAATGATTGATTAAATATGGTCAACGTTCGTTATTAGATTAGAGGTAAAGAAGAGGATATACAGGGGATGATCAAAAAGGAGAAGACTAGCAAAATTTTGTCCAGATTCAAAGTAATACAGTTCGGTGAATAATATACCGATTTTGATGAAACTAGAAGCGTTCGACGAGGAATTTATTCTAGTTTCAGTATATTTATTCAAAATTTGATTTGACTTCCGGACACTGGAGATAGCACGGATACTTTGAGGTTATGTCAAATGTGCTAATTTTCTGCAGCTCGTTATTTTTTATGTTACTTGAAAATCGGAAATATTATATTTTCTCAGAAATAGAATTTATAACAAGTCTGTCAGTGGTGAATCGGCCCATAAACAACCGAGATATGGCCATTTCCGTAAAATGTAGTTTTTAACCCTATTGCCTGACACTTCTTATGTTGAAAAACTCCTTTTTAATTTATCTGTAACTCTGCGTACCCTTAACCAAATTAGATGCAACTTTTTCCATACGATTACAAATTTATCCTAGTTTTTGGAAGAGTAGCGGACATTTCGTTATTTTCCGTAGTTCCGGATTCATTATCGGGAATCGTGAAGGAAGTACCCTACCAGTGTAATGGCCAGAGTTAGAACTGTATCAAATCTGGCTTGCGACATATCAAACTTAATGATTTTACAAACCAAAACCGCTGGTGGTCAACCTGAGAGTATTCGGTCACATTGGCCACACCTGGTGACGTTGCGGATTCCGGGTTCCCCCGGGGAAGTAGCCAGATTGAGATATAGAACGATTCCAAACTATGGATTGCGACACATCAAACTTCATGATTTTACAAAACAATACCGCTGGTGGCGAATCTGAGGTTTCTATTGTGGGCATCAGGATTCAATGGCAAATTATTCAAACATAGTTTCAAAAATATATAAAAGTTCGGATATGCTAACAATAATTCAGTTATTGCTCCTTTTTGATCATCCCCTGTATAGCTTCTGCTTTTCTCGCCCAGATTTGTTGGTAGACTGTGTACCCAAAGAATTTACAGGAAGCGTTACATCCGAGGCCATTACGACCCATGGAATTAGAAATACTACTACCTAATCCCGAATACCAACCAAATGAACGGCTGTTAGCCATTATCGATGGCAACGTCATTGTTACTGTTGCAAGATTGTTGCAAGTGTATATTGGGACCTCAGAATGTGCAAGAGGGATGTTACTAAAAGCAACACTATTGGCGGGAAGCAACGTTGCTTTACTTGCAGCTAACATTGGACCACCAGCAACGAACTGCAACACAGTGTCACTGCAAGACACTGATGCATTACTAGCCCTGACCGGGATAATACCACTGACCATCGGCGATGCACAGTTACCGTTTAACAACGGGTTCGAATTTGATGTTAACAAGGGGGGAGGGGAATCTTGATACAGAGCGGGCAACATTCTCGTTAGTCGTCGGAATAGTATTGGGATCTAACATCCCGATAGAATCGATTCCTAGCATTGAACCACTGCTGGATGTTTTCGATGCACTTACCGGCGGCCGATGAAATGTGATTTCAGTGGAGAAAATTATTTTACCCGACGAATACTTCGATGGGAAACCCTGGGGAACTTTCGTTGTAGTTCTAGTTCCCGGTTCTAACTTATCCGTTGTCATGATCGTAGAATCATTCATGGTTGATGACGCGATATGAGAGGATAATATGGGAAAACTATACTGATGAGCTGCTTCTGAAGCTATCAACGATGGCAACACGCTACTAGATGGTGCAGCTGCAACTTGCTGGATTGCGCCGAATTTGTGCTCACTCTGCCACGATTGAACCTTTTCCCGCCTTGCTCGACAACTCAATCTATTCCTTCCACTGGCTCCTTCTTCCACATCATCAGCATCCTCCATGAGCAGATCGTTCTTCTCCTTATGAAACTTTTCTTACTCTTCGGCTAACATTTGTCGCACTGTCGCTTGTGCCGCATGTTCCTCTAAAATTCCCTTCTTCCCAACGCTTTCTGCTCCTCGATCATCCGCAGGCTTAGCTCCACTCGGCTCGATCGCTAACTGATCGACGAAAGACCGACAGACTTTTTCGCTTGGAAGATCGCATCATCATCCCGCAATCGGCATTGATCACACTTCCACGTACGATCCGGATCAGCGATGGAGTCTGTTACACCCGCGCATTCGAAGTGCATCCAGCTAGATGATTCGCTGTGTCCTGCCAGTCCCACTTGACACAGTGTTTTGCGGTGGTATTCTCCATCCTTGATTCGACTACACTGAAAATTTATTTTCGTAGATTAGCTTTCACTCGTTTCATAAACATGGATTTTGTACATAAAACAAATGTCTCGTAAATTGTATGATACATTCATATGGCTTGTCATCTAACAAAAAGCTATCATTACACAATTTATGTACAATGCACAAAATGAATTTCGTGAAGACCAGTCAATCGCTGCTTCTCTTCGAGCGTAGTTATAAGTGTTGGCGTTCCTGCTGGGGTGGCGAGAATCATTAATTTATCCCAAAATAAATATGAAAGCGCTGTCGAGAGTGATAACCTCATGCATAATCAAGGAACTTCTCAAGAATCAACATGGTCTAGTGAGATGAACCACTGCATAAATAATAGCTCTTCCTAAAAATATCGGATTGAAACCCATGTCAGAAACATTAAATAACCCTCGTGATGCGCTCTTTTTCAATAACAATTTGAGCATGAGCATGAGCATGAGCACGATTGACCGCCTGAAGTTGCTATTCCGTTATTGCCAGATCAGCTGTCATTACACAGAGAACCAAAAGATGATACTTGGGACTAGCATACATCCTCAATGTGTAAAAATTGGTGAGCTTAAACTAAGGCGATACCGGCGCCGGCCTCGTCCGAATGCAGATCAAATAGGGAATGGGTAGGAATATGTTGACGTGATACTCGTTTTGTTGGAAGCCGAGAACACCTCTGCACTTCCACGAGAAATCACTGGGATGTTGGATAAAATGGTTGGGTTGGCAGCCGGATCCGTTTTGGTAAACGGTGTGCTGAATTCAACTGACGTCGGCAGCGAATAAGATATTTAACCATGTTCCCGATTTATTCTCCGTACAGAGATGCACATTAAAGCTATTCAAATTTTGGCACCGATTTAAACCAACAGTAATAATGCTGTTAGGGCCACTCCAAGTGTGGGTGGTGAATTTCAATGGAATACAAAAATACGTTAAGAACATCGAGTTTGACGACCGATTCAAACAAACAGTAGGGATGCTTTTGGGGCCACACACAACCCAAGCAACACACAAGTTTTTTAACGGTTGGAAATACTTTTATATGACTAGATTTGGTTAAAAAGAAGCTTACTTAACATAAAAGCATGAAGATGTGTTACTCGGGAAGTGTGGGTGGTTTATTTCAATGGAACACAAGAATACGTTAAGAACATCGAGTTTGAGGACTGATTTAAATCAACAGTAGGGATGGGAATGGAGCAGGCTTTGGCTCTGACTGGACGTGTGATTTTTCACTAGCTGTCATTTTACAGTTTTATCTAGCATTTTGAAATTAATTAGATGGATTTAATTAATGGTGATTTCGTGTTTTAAAATGTGCTGTGATTTTGTTCAACTTAGTAATTATGGAGAAAGTGTGTGGATTTAACATTACCCGTGCAGTATTCAGCTGGTGGCGATGGGTTTTGCTCGTTGCTGGTGGCCTGGTCGGGCTTTTTTATCGGATACGGAACTGATTGGAATACAGCTAAGTATTTTTTTACTCTTTTTTTATACCAGAATAGTTTTACCTCCCGTAGCGGATATTTGTGCGGTAAGGAAAATTCCATTAATTACAAACCGTTTGGTATACTACAAGAGAGTTTTCAAAACATATCACATGGAGCGTGGTTTGAGGGGTTGACGAGGGTCAGGGCGTCTGTTGGACAGGTTGTGCGACGGGTTTGTGCGAGACGGTTTTGCCAAATCTGTCGTACGACTTGCCCGCGGACGCTCCGACTCTGCTCCAGTTCGGCCGAGTTTCCTGGCGGCGGGGTTGATTGTACATTTATTATTGCCAATGGCATCGCTGGTGTGATGCTTGCTTAAGACACACAAAAAGTGGTAAGACGCGGTAAGACTCACAAGAATAAAAAATATGGTTCAAATGGTAGCTTCCGCGAAGAATAATCCTAGCCGTAGCTTTCGTTGATATCTGATTTGCTTAAGCGCGTGTGCTCTGGTGTCATACAATGCGCTTCAAAGCTCCGCGTGCGATCATCAATTGTGTTTCAGAGTAATGAAGTAAAGTGTAGTTCCGGATTCGAATGCAAGAGGAGATAGTGTCACAATTGGACAATATAACTTATAACAAAAATTTGTTTTCTTTGGATCATATAATTGTTTTCTGCTTGCATGCAGCGTGTATTCCACAAACAGCGCAAACAAAGTGAACTAATATATGTGTTTTACATTGAAACAAACCACACGCGTGTCCCCAATAGCATCGTTACTGTTGGTTTAAATCAGCATTCAAACCTAAACAGTTTCATTCCACATCTCTAGTCAGCCGGCTGATAGGAGAGTAAATCGAAAACGACTAAACAATTAAAAAACGGACTTATAATCACCATTTTACCAAAGATGGACCTACGAACAAACCCTTTCCCTCTAACAAACTCCTTCCCTGAGATACTTGTGGGGGTGCAGTAGTAAATACGGCCTCTTGCAGCAACAAGTATCCAACCAACATTCCTTTCCTTCCCTAATTGATCTACACGGGCGTGGCCAGCGTCGGTATTGATCCAAAAACTGAGACCACCAGGAATTGCACATTGAGAATGATTCACTACTCCCAGGTGACATTCTGTTGGTTCTCTGTGCAATTTCAGCTGGTCTCGACCAATAACGAAGTAGCAAACCACGGGTGATCAATATGCTCATTCTCATGCTCATGATTTAAATCAACAGTAGGGATGCTGTTGGGGCCACTCACAAGTGTGAATGGTTTATTCAGCAGAATACAAAAGTATTTTAAAACACCGAGTTTGAGGACCGATTTAAACCAATAGTAGAGATGCTGTCGGGGCCACTCACAAGTGTGAATGGTCTGTTCAGAAGAATACAAAAGTATGTTAAAACATCGAGTTTCAGGACCGATATAAACCAACAGGAAGGATGCTGTCGGGCTACTCACAAGTGTGGGTGGTTTATTTCAGCAGAATACAAAAATGAGTTAGAACACCGAGTTTGAGGACTGATTTAAACCAACAGTAGGGAAGCTGTTGGGCCACTTGAGAGTAGTTGTTAAATTTAGGGTAAACCTTTCTTCGGGAAGAAATTGTTTCATATGCCTCTCTCCCTTTCCGACGCAAATCTCTGCATGGTCACTTCTCCAACTCACCACAAGGACTATAATTAGGGTTATTCCTAGAGTCGAAGTGACGTTTGTCACTTGGTGAAGTGAGAAAAGTCACCTGAAGTGACGTGACTCTCCATTTGATTTACCCAGAGAGTCACGTCACTGCGAGGTGACTTTTCTCACTTCATAAGTGACAGCGTCACTTCGACTCTCGGAATAACCCTCAGAACAAAACACGCAAACGCCACACGTCAGGATTTCTCCGTGCAAACAGCCTCCGCTCCCATGATCCGTTCATGTTTGCCAATATTTCTTTGTACTAATGTATGTTTGAATGGAGCAATAATATTTAAAACACTATACTTAGCTGAATGTTTGATCCCGTATCCAATTGGAGAAATGTGAGCAAATCACAAGGCATGGGTTTTTTCACATTAGGTAGAACCTTATTTCTTTTGAAGTACTAACACATACATATGGAAAATATGGCTGACAAAATCTTTTTCACTGCGATCAGAACAATGTATCTCTTTGTGTGTCGTTTTTTTTTTTCATAGAGACTCTTCGTTTTAAAACTATCAAGTTCAAAGCTATCGAATACATTCCATCCAAATTGGCTCCGATACAACCGCAAGCTAGCAACACAAGTAACGTTCATTACACTACCACTACAACGACACCAGCTCTTCTTGCGTTGTTGATTCTGCTGGCATGACAACCATGACGACGGGAACGGATGATGAAAATTTTATTCGATTGAGGACACTTTTTTTCATTTTCACTACCTGGCCCACATTTAAGTAAGATTTTCGATACTCAACACTGGAACCACACTCCGAGGAACACTTCACGACGAAATTGTAGAGTATTACGGGTGAAAACAAACAAAAAATTGCAAATACCACACGTGCGAACTGGTTTACAATCACTTGGATCAACAGCGCAGCCAACTCTTCTCTTTTTTCAATTACAATTTGAGCCGATAAAGTAGATCTGCCAGTCGTTCATGCACCACCAGATAGACGTTTCTTTTTTATTGGTAACAAATTACTCGTAGCTCTTTGTATTGTTTTCGTAGAATGAACGAATGTTCTTTCTGTGTTAACTAATGCACGGAAAAAAATCCGTGCCCGGATCCGTGAACTGCAGTCATGAATTCTAGAACAAGCAAAAATACACCGTGAACTGAATCACGTAATCATGAACTAAATCACGTTTTTAAGTAAAATCCTGAAAACGTGAACTAGTTCACGGTCCGTTTCCATTTTCGTGAACGCTTTTGTTTCTGTGTGCTTAGTGCTTTTGACAGTTGCACGTGTGGCATTAAATACGAAGATAGCTTCTTAAAACGTACATATCTGTTTCGTTGCAGAAAACAACGAATGGATTTGTTAGTTCTACCATCGATTTCGTAATATAAACGAAAATTAATTTTCAGTGTACAATCTCCAGAAAATCTTTTAAGATATTTCGGATAGGTTTCCGGCTAGACGCAGAAACACGCTCTTTTAGCAGCGTAAGTAACTTTAAAGCTAGAATATATATATATATATATATATGTGTTTATTAATATTTATTTATTTCAACTGCTTACATTTTCGTGTTGTTCATGTTTTTTACCCTTTCTTCAAACCTTGTTCTTCTATAGTTATTTACTATCAGTAAACCTATCCTTACTGTAAAAAAATTAGGGTTAAGTTTCGTAGCCTGTAAGATAGTTAATTACCTCTGTTCACTGAACTCAATACTAACTTTACTCACAACATTTCTCTTTATTTAACTACAGGTAGATTTTAATCAAATACTAATTTAAGTAGAAATATCTAGAAACAAATTCAATCCTCACGTTTCTCTGTATTTTTGTGTTCTTCCTCTGATGTATGTGACGTTTTAGCAGTTGCTCCAGTTGCAGTTACGTCAGCAGTTGCTCTTTGACGTTTGCATTGACAGATCTGGGTGATACGGAACTCAGCCAGCTACCAAGCGAGACTACCCTTTGGTTTCGCAACAAAATGAAATTAGAAATATACATTGCCATTCTAAAGAACAATGACAAACTAAAAGTTTGGTTGTGTACGTCTGTCTCATAACCTGCTAGTAGACGAGTTTGTGATCATAGCAATCGACATGTTTTGGTTGATTGTTTCGCGAGTGGATGGATAAAACGAAGGAATGGGTTGAGGAAATTGACGTTAGCAGCAAATCGTGAACTGGCCTATTTCATTTTGCCTTCTCACACAAGCACGAACTCCCACTCATACAAAATTTTAATTTAGGTACGGATTGAGGAGCTGAAGAAAATATTGTCTTGATCAGGAAGCAATCTGCATGCTTGTAATAAGTCCTTGCAATTGGGAATTTTATTCCGTAGCAATGTTTTTTTTTTATTCTAACGGTCGTTTTTGATGGTAAGTTCTGATAGATAAGATATAAGCAAAGGGATTGACGTCCGAATATTTGAAGTTCTATTTATAGTTCCCATACAGCTTTATCAAATGTCTCAGGTGATGCATGCAACTACTTAAAACCATTGGCGTAACTACTGGGGGTGCCTAGGGAGCCAGGCCCCCTCCAGAATTCTGTAGACCCCCCTCCAGGTTTTTTCGCTAATATATTTCTAATTTGAAATGTAACACTATTCATAATCTCTACGGAATTGTAGGGTTGTTTTTCCCAGTTTAATTTGTCCGATATATCAACATAACATCACTTCGCTCGACTGTTTGCGCCTGTCAAAATGTTTTGAATTTGGAAATATCTTCCCAACATCATGGGATGCCAGTAGTGAATAGCAATTTTTGCTAGAGCCAAAGTAGTTTGAAATTGAGCCTAGGGCGTTTGTTAAGCAGTATTTCGAAGCAAACGCACACACTTTTGCCACACATCCCCATGCGGGGTAGGTCAAGGCAGAAACGGATCCGCCACATTGAGTGGCAAAAATGTATACGCTTGATCATGCTCAAATACCGCCAAAGGCACAGAATGGTTCTAACGATGTGAAATCTCTATTTTTACACTCCCTAAAGAACACATGTGATGGAAACCAATTTCCAATTTGAGGGTTTTGAAAACACAACTTCTCATTTTTACCAGTAATGTTTTTCTCGTCTTTGTTTACACAACCAACTCCAAGAGACAAACGGTATGGTGTTGTATGCTGATCCTCTTAACAGCATGTTTTGACGGAAACCCCATCAATGAATAAATACTACTACTAATTATATTTTGATATAATAGGTTTGCTTCAAAATACTGCTTAACAAAAGCCCTACGCCATAGACTTAAATAATTCTGAATTCTAATGATTCAGGTTTATAAAACATTAAAACTCCAAAACTCATAACTAAAATAATAGCGACTGTAAAACGTGGAAGCTTCCGTTATGTTGAAACATAAGACTGTCTCAACACTTTTCCATGAATTTTGACCTATTATTCCAAGAAGGTTCAAATATAATGAGTTATGCTCTAGGGCGCCTTTTTGAATCTCGCGATATTATTTTCTCTTGTACGAACAATTTAGTAGAGTATATACTCCCCAGATTGAATAAAAGTTTTGAAGCTCACGAATGTCCATTAGCAAAATATGGAGATGGCAATAGTTTATTCATTATGGGACAAAATAACGTACAAAATGGGAAAAATCTCATCGCGCGGAATTCTTTTTCGAAAATCTCGCCTTCTTGTACGCGCCTACTTTTGCTAGAGTCCGCCTTTCTCATTGCCTGGTATTGAGCAGTGGGAGGGGCCCATACAAAGGTAATCCCTGCATGATCTTTCAACCAACACACATTCACACACACACACACATCTCCGCCCCTTGGTTTTTGGGAAAGAAAGTAAGATGAGTGCCTCACACTGTTTTCATTGGACCGGAGGGCCTTAATAGAACTGAGATTATCTGAGAAGATGAAATAATGGTCTATGGGCATGTCGGAAATAATCCCCAATGCGAAATTGATTGCTGCCACCTCAGCAACATATACAGAAACAAGGTTCCTGAAGTTTCTGGAAGGCAGATGAGTATTCATTGTAAACACCGAAACCAGAGGATCCATCAATGCGTGACGCATCAGTGAAAATTTTTGCAATTGACATGTTAGTACTTTTCAATACAATAAAAATAGGGAATTGATATAGGTCAAAATTGATCTGGAACTCCTTGAATAACCTGCTTCATGGAGAGATCATAATCAACGGAGGAACTGTGATGAAAGAAGCGTACACTAGGAGAATAGTAGCAACGAAGACTAATATATTAACTGATACATGATGCTAACTAAAAACTTCAGATGGGACTGACTTGCGATTTCCGGCAGTTCATATTTTGTGGTTTTTTTTGTTTCTTTAATAGGTAATCGACAATGTTGAAGGAAATCTGAAGAAGATGTTCAACGATATGCCATTTGCTGAGTCAGCTGACTCGTTATCGGGTTAAGATAAGCAAATTGGCAAAACCTGCAAGCATAAGCAACTGTCCTTCGAAATGTTTGCGCCATAAAAAGTTAAATATAAATTTGGAAACTTTGCGAGCGAAATTGAAAGTTGATATTACCCAATCTAACGATATAGGTTGCTCCAGGTGTTAACTTACATTCCTATAAGCTCAGTTGGAGCTGCTCAGCCATAAAACGCATAAAACGCATGACTGCACTGAAAATTTATTTTCGTAAAGTAGCTTTCAAGCGTTTCGTAAACATGGATTTCGTACATAGAACAAATGTCTCGTATATTGTATGAAACATTCATAATGCTTTTTATCTGGTGAAATGCTATCATTACACCTTTTTGTAAAATGTACGAAATGAACTTCGTGATGACCAGCCAATCGCTGTTTCTCTTTTATACCGTACTCATGTATGAAGGTGTTGCTGCTACACTGAAAGTTAATATTAGTTTATATTACAAAATCGAAAGTAATACTCACTAATCCATTCGTTGTTTTCAGCAACGAAACTGATTTGTTCTTTTTATGAATATACATTCGTAATTAATTGCACACGCAACTGTCAAAAGCACGAAGCTTTTGTTGACACAGAAAGAACATTCGTAGATTGTACTGGAAACAATGCAAAGAGCTACGAATATTTGGTCACAAATTAAAAGAAACGTCTCTCTGGTGGTTGTATGAAGGACTGACAGATCTACTTTATCGACTCAAAATGTAATTGACAAAAAGCGCAATCGCGTGGAATTGTCCAGCGTTCTTTTTATTGTTTCAGACATGGGGTTCGAACCTGAATATTT
The DNA here is from genome assembly GCA_034211315.2 of Aedes japonicus. Taxonomy (NCBI): domain Eukaryota; kingdom Metazoa; phylum Arthropoda; class Insecta; order Diptera; family Culicidae; genus Aedes; species Aedes japonicus. The sequence continues at coordinate 15,981 of JASCZW010009217.1, forward strand.
GGAATGCGCTGATTCTAAATCCGTGGTTGATCTCACTAGGCCAATCCTGACACGTGAGAATAATTTTGATGAACGAGCACGGAAGTTATAGCTCACGACAGCGCTTTTTAATTTTATTTTGCGGATGAGCAATTTATTTCCGCTACATTACACTGAAAATGTATTTTCGTAAAGCCAGCTTTCAGACCTTTCATGTAAACATGGATTTTGTACATAGAACAAATGTTCAGTATATTGTGGCGAAACATTCATAGTGCTTTTATCTGGTGAAGTGCTATCATTACACCTTTTCGTAAAATGCACGAAACGAACCTCTGTGATGACCAGCCAATCGCTGCTTCTTTTTTATACCGCACTCATGCACGATGGTGTTTCTGCTGGTATGGGCGGAAATAATTTATCTATCCCAAAATAAAAATCAAAGCTCTGTCGTGAGCTGGTATTCATGCTCATGATTCAAGTTGTTCTCACGAGTTAACGTGACACAATTGAGCAGATCAACCACGGATGATAGATGTGAGCCTTGCTACAAGTGCTCAGTCCAGGCCATGATCTGAGGCAATAGAAAGAGACGGCTGGACAATTTCGCGCGATTGCGCTTTTGTCAGTTACGATTTTGCAGTCGATGAAAGCAGATCTGCCGGTCCTTCGTACGACACCGCCAGAGAAGACGGTTCTTGCTTAATTTGGTGAACCTATGATGTCGTAGCTCTTCTTGCATTGTTTCCAGTACTAATGTGCGAGATATTCTTTTCTGTAGTCAGCAAAAGCTTCGTGCTTTTGATATGGTGCGTGCAATGATGTGCAATGTATATTCATAAAAGGAACAGTCTGCTCTCTGTTGCTGGAAGGCAACGGATGGATTAGTGAGTATTACTTTTCGATTTTGTAATATAAACTAATGTTAACTTTCAGGTGTAGCAGCAACACCTTCGTACATGAGTACGGTCTACAAGTAGAAGCGGCGGTTGGCTGGTCATCACGAAGTTCATTTCGTACATTTTGCAAAGAGGTGTATTGATAGCATTTCACCAGATAAAAAGCATTATGAAATGTTTCATACAACGTACTGAGACATTTGTTCTATGTACGAAATCCATGTTTACGAAACGCTTGAAAGCTACTTTACGAAAATAAATTTTCAGTGTATATATTCACCACACTCGATTCTCTTGAGGCATCTCGACTCACCGAGGCGCAGAATAGACCTAATAATTCGATTAAACCTGTTTTGATTTATCAAATAAAATAACCTGTCCCCAACAATTACGCTACTTTCGTCGCTCTTTTCAATATTCCTATAAACGAAAAAATTCCTTCGCACAGGCCCCCTCCAGGCCCCCTCCAGACTAATTGTCTAGTTCCACCAATGCTTAAAACCCATCCCATACCCAATTGTGTATAATTCATATTGAGGAGTACTCAAGCTATCATTCCGTGAAAAAACTAAAACTATCATTCCGTGAAAAAAAACATCATGATAGATCAGAAGTTAGCAGAGGAATCAACGTCTACATATTGGCAGTTCCAATTATAGATTACATGCAGCTTCATCAAATGTCCCAGGTGCTGAAAAAACTACTTCAAACCCGTCCCGTACCCTATAACCAAATACATAAACTATCATGATAAACACTTGTTGAAACTTTATATTTTAATAAATTCGCTAACTCTAAGTAAGATCAGGCGCGCATGATCCACAGCTAATTCTACTTTTAGAACTTTTTTGCATCAACATCAACCAAAGTAAACAAACATGTCTTTCTGAAGGTATCAAGTAACATGAATTGAAAATTTAAGTATCGTAAGAGCTTATTAGTTGTCTTATAATAAAATATTCGAAACAGCCAAAGAAATCCATAGTGAGAGGAATAAATGTTGTTACCAAATCATGTAGTCGGATCTATGTGCTTAAACAATTCACACAGACATAAATCTGGTTGTCCAATCCAAAAAACATCAGTGTCGTATAACAGATTGTACAAAGAAGGAGAGTGGAAAAGTTAAAGCTTTCTAAAAGGACAAGCTAAACTTCTCTAAATTTGTTTGAACAAACAGTTATCCAGCATTGATTCTTTAAAACGGTGCAATCGTTTGTTGGGGTATTGGAGACTATAGTCGAGACAAGAGGATACAAGATTGAAGATAGATCTCCTTCATAAAAAATCACCTAAAATCTGTGCAATTACATCGGATTGCACTCAATGGAAGAATCCAGGAAAAACATCAATTCAAACCAAAAGAAAAAACCATAATTTAAGCTCCAACGGCGTCCTCAAATTTGCGTCATTGTTTCCCGTGCCAATATGTACGAATTATGTATCCGTAATGCATTCTTGTGTCTCCATCCATCGCCCCGGTCTGTGGAATCCGCCGTGTAAATTACCCACCGCAAACGTCAGTCTATATATAGACCGGCGGCGAGCGACACGGCAAGAGGAATTACGCATCCCTGCTGTTGCTGTTGCTGGGGCTTCAGCTGCTGCTGTGAGTGCCTTTCGAACAATTGCCGCGCGCCGCACTCAGCTCGTGACACATTCCAGCGAAGGCCAACTGCTGCGTCCGACTGCCTGCTGTAGATGTAGATCCGACTCGCCGTGCACTTTCCAGCAGCGTCGCGTCGCTCGCTTTTGGCTTATATTTGTTTTTCAGCCTTGGGGCGTGCCTTCTATGGGCAAGACGAGATGACCAAATCGGGACTTAGCCGTAATCGTTCCAACCGGTCCTCCGTTGGTTGGCTGGCTGGCTCCGATCGGCGGTGCTTGGAGATCAGTTTGCACCCAAGTCTCGATCGCTTAATAGCCAAGTCGAATGTACACAAATCACGTTCTTTTTGGGGGTTACTGTGCCTCGGCCATTTGCGTAGTAAATCATCATTCTGCTCTACCATCAGGGAAATCATTACCGAACGAGAGCGTGGAGAGTGCGAGAATTTACCACGAGCGATCCTCGGGGAGCGAAATTTTCTCAAAAATATCTGACAGAAATCCGCTTTCTTTCGGAGCGATCTCCCGCGCACATTTGATTTTCGTACGTTAACCACGGCAGACGTAGCAGTTTCATTACGCGCGGCCTCAACTCTCCGTTCTGTGTGCAGATCTGGCGGCGACCGAGACAGACATTTTGAACGTTGGCGACAAATTTCTTCACTTTCTGAACAGTCAAGATCACAATTAATCAGATTGGGATTTACGATTTTCGATTTATTCGCTCTGTTCTGGTGGCTTGCCATTCGTGCGTTCGATTTCGACGGAGCGCGGCTGTGATTTGTTATAGTTGATGTAGAAAACTACCGAAGCTGAACCTCTGTGCTTGTGTGCCGATCGAAGATTCAGGAAATCAATATCGACCATCGAGAAAGTGTGCAAGTGAATCTGTTCAAGTGAGTGCAGCTTTGAAACGAATCAGCTGCGGATGGTCAAAGTATCGATTTCGGTAGAAGTGAAAAACGGCGAGTAGAATACAATCCCGATTCAATCCCAGCACTGGTACATGTGTGTTTGCTCAGAAAAGATAATAAAAGGCGTGATTTACGACTTCAATGACCAACAACGGTGGAAGAAAGGAAAATTGTTCAAATGAGAAAATAACTTCACCGACGACAACGACAACGACGAAGACTTGGTAGTCAGCCTGGGCGGAGAAAACACCGAGCAGTCTGGTCGCGGGTGTTGAAAAGTGAAAAGTGACCTTTGCCTTTCAGTGGTAGCAGCTGGGAAAATTCCACGCCGTGTTTCGAAACGTCGTGTCGCAGTAGGCGAGACGGAGCAGCAAGTGGGAAACTGACGCACCCTGCGTTCGGGGTAACATGAACAAAAAAGTAAACAAGCAGGAAGGTTCCAAGATGATCAAGGTCGACGAAAACTATCCCGTACAAGGTAAATGGCACCGTGTTTATACGTTGGCGATAAGGTGTGAATAACATTTGATTGCTCTGTGGGTTCGTTATTCTTGGAAGGTTTGAGAAAGGGAAAGGAGCAGCTCATAGTTGGACTGCAACGAATCTTACTTTTCCACGGTGAATATCGTTAATTAGAGATGGAAATTTAGCCGAAAATGAGCTCTGCTTTGGGTGTACTTAATTGGGCGAACGAAGAATCCATCAGGCAGAAGTGTGTCGAGAAAGGTGGAAGTCCGTATCGAATGGTTCGTTTCGTTCGTTAGTCAGGCGTTTGTGATTGAGTGATTGATTTCATACGGGGTGATTGACGGGACATAAATTTGGACACTTCGTAGGTTTTTTTACATGCTTATCCATCGCTGGAAATATTGGACTTCATTGTGAATTGTAAATTCAAGGAAGGACATTCCTAAACTACATAAGTAACACGCTATTTCAAAACAACCCGAAATTGAGTACTACTTAAAAGTGATTGAAGATAGTTGAAAGTAATTCGTTGATTATTAGAGGGTGAGCCGAAAATTATTGCGACAAATCAGATCAATCCAAACCCTTCGCTCCATTTTCGACTATTCAACCTGCCGTATACTGACGTTACTTTCAACACTTTTTCTTTCATTTCTACACTGAAAATTTATTTTCGTTAAAAAGCTTTCTCTAGTTTCGTAAACATGGATTTTGTACATAGAACAAATGTCTCGTATATTGTATGAAACATTCATGTTGCTGTTTGTCTGGTGAAATGCTTTTATTACACCTTTTTGTATAATGCACAAAATGGATTTCGTGAAGACTAGCCAATCGCTGCTTCTCTATTATCATACTCCATGCATGTTGGTTTTACTGCTGGGATGGGAGGGAATAATTTATTTATCCCAAAATAAAAATTTAAGCGCTGTCGATAGTTATAACATCATACTCATAAATCACGTTTCTTCTCAAAAGTCACCATGGCCTAGTGAGATCAACCACGGCTTCAGTATAAACGCTTTCCAAAAATACAAGATCGAATCCTATGTCAGAAACATTTAAAAAAAACGCTGGACAACCTTCACGTGGTTGCGCTTTTTGTTTCAATTGCATTTTGAGTCGATAAAGTAGACCTGTCATTCTTGCAACCACCAGAGAAACGTTTCTGTTTAATGAGTAACAAAATATTCGTAGCTCTTTTTATTGTTATCGTACAATGCACGAATGTTCTGTTTGTTTCAACAAATGCTTCGTGGTTTTGTCAGTTGCACGTGTGCCATTAATTACAAAGGTAGCTTCATAAATAGTTCAACTCAGTTTCGTTGCAGAAAACAACGAATAGATTTGTTAGTTGTACCTTCGATTTCGTAATATGAACTAACATTAATTTTCAGTGTAGCAAACATTACTGTCCATTTTTGGGGCCTCATGGTGATGAGCTAACATTTCCTTCTACATCATAATCGTTACTCCACGTACGGAGAATAAAAACATAACAACTCGGCTATAGTTATCGAACTAAAATCAATTTACAGTAGTTCAGTGTACAGTGCCGGCGAATTAAATATTCCGTAATGAAATTGTAACTGGTTACAAAAGTCATAGATTTTCAAAAGAGCTTGGCGTTGTTATACATCCTGCAAAAGATACACACGTAAGTTTGGTTTGGCTTACTGGTGATGAATCTTAGAGAGTTTGAGCTGTTTAGTGGAATACCTGTATCTAGAAATTAGAAGAAAAATTATTATTTTCCATTTAATTCCAACTACCTTTGCTTATCTTGACAGATACGCGTATTTTGTCTACAATGTGCAGACTTCTTCAGTGTCTCGTACTAATAACTCAATTGGTTTACACAAACCATTTTAGAAAAAAAATCTATTTTTAAAGGACATTTCATTTTCATTTTGCAGCGTTTGGTGGGTCAATGAGAGCGTAAGTCAATCCTCAGCCGAAAGTTAGGAAGGGGTAATGGCGAACTGGTCTATGCGGACTACTTGAACGCCATGGGCGAGAATAAGGATTAGGTTAGGGTAAGGGGTTTGTAGAGGAATGAGATGGCCGCGTTGCGACAAAATGACCTGAAATGTCTAATGTGTTTATGTTAAATTACATAAGTTCTCTTTAAAAACATGTATGTTGTTAATAAATTTCTGTGTTATTTGATTTCTGTTTGATTTTTTATATACTGATATAACTGACTGATATAAGACTGATGATACTTCTCTTTGTGTGCAGTCTTTGCATCCTTTCCTTAGAAAAACAGCATGTTTGCCATGGTTGGGAAGGTCCTTTGTACTTTTATCGATCCATTTCATCGCAATTCTCGGCTACCTAGACCGCGTCCGTTGCTTGAACTTCGGCACCACTCGGGGCCATAGTGGTTGCAAATCCGCCAGCATAGAGTTAGTAGCATAAAAAAAAGAGAAAGAAGATTTTAGTGGCATGCAGGGTGTATGTGAGATTATTGGTGATATTCTCACAACGACTCTTCGTTTCTTTGACCAAAAATTTCAAATCACTGTACCCCAACCAAACTTAATCGGAACCTCTAATTCTAATAACTCTAGCACATTTACTGTCTTGAATTATTGTCTGAACCCCAAATTTCTAGCCTACTCTTCATCTTGGGATCTGTAGCCATTCTAAATCTAAAAATATTTCAAATATGAAACCTAGGCATAGACGATTCTGTTTCATATCTAGTGGGTTTATCTTTAATTTGCTCCTCTCTTCCACTCATCTACTGTTTGGCTTGGAGGATTCATGTTCCTACTCAATGTTCCTATATCACTCATCAAACACTATTACTGATACAAATCACATGGAAAGGTCCATTCTACTGCTTCAAGTAGTGTTTCCCAAGCGGGCCCTCCACGTCCTATCTCTAATAAACATGCTTGCTATCGTCAGTTTAAAGTAACAGTTTTCTGTGACTATGTGCCTCATTTTTAAATCAGATAGTTACCCTGATCAAAACATTCACCCTTATCTAAAATGGTGCCATTACATTCAGATGGTAAGGTATTTTGGTTATTTATTCCACACAATAAATGGATAAACAACAACATAAATTGCCACGAAAATAAAAAGTGTACTTTTAGTCGTTTTCCCAAGATTAAAAGTAAGAAGTCTAAGAGTGAATTGCGGCCAGTAGCACACCTGATGTTAGTGCCTTTATATAAACGTTCTACGACGTGGCAGTGAAAAAACGACTAGAATGTGTGATACTTTCACTACTGGTCAAATTCTTGGTATCACATGCATGTTTATTGCATGAGATAAGCCCTCTCAGCGTCGACAACGTGAAAACTTTGACCCTCGAGAGGGAGAAAACCCACTTTTAAAGGATTCAAAATCCAACAGAAAAATCGGTGAAAATCGGAGTAATCGTAAATTTGCCATGAAGAACGACTGTAGCCGTTTTGGCACGATTTCCACCAAGTTTCTGAGGTAGTAGGGATCCTGTTCGTTCCAAGCCTTCTCCAATGCCGCTCGAGTAGGTTCAAATCAGGGCACTGGGGCAGCCATTTCAGGCAGCCAGGGTTTCGATGCGACAAGATCGAAAAAAGGCAAGCATTTTCTTGGCCATATGCTTGGGATCATTATCTTGCTGGAAGGAGCAGTTGCCTTCCAACCCAATTTCAAGCAATGACTTCTCAGAATACCAATATAGCCATCTGCTGCCATGATCCCATTTCTTAGGGCCAGAATACTTACTTCGAACCACGAAAAGCACCCTCAGACCATAATATTACCTCCGCCGTGTATGAAACTTGATTGGTTGGAGATGCATATCCTGCAATCGTTCATCACTTCTGCGCCATACTCTTTGCCACCGTTTCTTGTTGGACAGCTCAAACTTGGATTCATCCGACCACACAACACGTTTCCAGAACTTCAGGGGGCTTACACGGAAACGAACCCGCTCGCAAAGATGGTCAAACTGACTCATGATGTCATGAGCCTAGCGGATTTTCACTTTATGCAAATACACCATGATTTGGGTTCATGATATCATGAAAAAAGCTCAGAAAATCATAAATCGAAATCATGATATCATTAGTCGCAAAGTTGATGATTCCGGGCTTTTTTTCTAGGATCAAAATAATGGTTTTGAGAGAATGAATCAAGAAATCTAGTGCGCAAAATTAAAATATCGTAGAGTTTGCGGGCCCGTGGTTTCACGAACGCGACCTGTTTTGGGTTCCTTTTGGGTTTTTTTCTGCTTCCCGTTTATTTTTAGCCCAAGTCTTTCTTTGGCACGCATGACGTTACTCGACGAGGTCCCCATTTTTTTTCGCAACATCCCGAACGGAAGTCGCTTGTTTTCGCTTATAGGCATCCCTGATCTTTTTATCGATATCCGGACTTCCAGGACCGGATTTCCGACCACTCTTCGGTGCATCTTCAAACGTACACTGTGCTCTATATTTTCGAATCGCACCCTCTTCCTTGGCCATTTTTCTCAAGGAGATTCCGCTCACAGTGCACCATTTGTGCACGTTACTTTTTCGTTGTTCCGGAGTAAACCGCGCATTTTGATAGGTAACGCAAAACCGAGCACCATTTTGATGCTTTGTCATTCAGAAATGTGCAAACAAGAGGACGCAGCCAAAACATGTTGAAATATTTAATTATATTCAAAGTGACCGTTAAAATAAGGTGTGCTTATACTTTCTGGAACAGTCGTTATTTCATGGATTTTATCGCCATTCTCTTTTGTAGTGACATCATTTGGGCGTCCAGAACGCGGTGCATCATTTGAATCGACGGAGCAAAGTCTGGAAAATACTTATCCAGCTTAACTTTGGTTTTCGCAGCCCCTTTTTTGCATAGAAAATAGTATTTTATTAAAACTCGAAACTCAGATTTTTACAATTTAAAAAAAAAACTTGCTGGTCGGTCTCTTCTCACTGTTGTCACTAATGAATTCGTAGACAGAAATGGCTGAAATTTTGACAGTCGTCATTCAAGGTATGAAGCTCAAAGAAAATGGTACACTTTGGCGATTACCAACGCCATCTGTAGAAAACTGAAGGGACCTTTCAGGCAGCCTAGTATATGCAACCTCCTCTCCTAGGCTAAATGCCAACACCTTGGACTTAACGCTACCCATCAAATTCTATGCCATCTTTCTTACACTTCCGTCATATTTTTTTACACATTTTCATCAACTCTTTTTTTCAAATCGTTGTCGTTTTTGAAGGCCCTCCTTGTTTTCCGGAGCTTGCCTTTCCTAATCCCAAAATTATTCAATTGGGTGAAGCTTCGGCGAGTTTGGCGGATTAATCTCCTTCGACAAACAACATCGTTGGCTTCATAGCAACTCCATCACAGGTTTTACGTAATGGTACGATGCCAGATCCGGCTAAATCAGAGTGCCACCTTCGTGGGACTGGAGAAAGGGCAGCAGGTGCGTCTGAAGACATTTTTCTTTGTATATTTGGCCGTTGTTGGTGCCGGTCGGTATGTATGACTTTCTGATTTTGCCGCACTCACAGATCGCTTGCCACACCAAGTACTTCTAGAGAAATTTGTCGACCTTATTTTTTCGGTACATCTCCGAAACATCCAGGTGAGATTTTTCGTCCCCTTAAATGTACGTCTAGTCGACCATTACGATGCATTTTGGCTGCACCAACCACTCGCTGTACAGCTTCCTTGCGTGGGATTTGGCCACCGTTTTCTGTTAGTCGGTTCGGTTAAGCGCTTTCCTTACCTGGAAGACAAGGTTGCGCCCGCTTCATTGTCTGCTGGACAAACCAGACGGAATAAGTGACCTTCTTGGGCACGTCCCGAATCGAACGGTTAGGATTACGCTCAAAGTAATCCCTCACCTTCCTTGCATTCACACGGTCGGTCGTCCACGCTTTACTTACAATCTAGACTTTTACTTTTACTAATATTTACTCATGTAAAAAAAAGTTATACACAAAAGAAAGTATATGAGTTGGAGACTATTTTCAACTACATAAGCCTCATAAGGCATTTGCTGTTCTGAACCACGAAAACTAAAACAAATTACTTTCTAAAGAGGAAAACTTTCGATGGATATGATGTTTTATTATATGTCTAGAAGTCTTGATGCAACTTCGTCTCATAATTAAGGTTCATTCTGCGATGTGCGATATGTCCAGGTGCTAGAGTCGTCTTTCTGTCGTCGGTCGTCACCAGGCTGAAAAGTGTCATTTTCAATGGAAAATATCTTACAATTATTACCGAAATTTGTCTGATAATCTCATCAGGCGAGGAAACGGTGAAGGAGCTTTTTTCTCAAAATCTCATCGATATTTTGCCAAGAAACGATGATAAAAAAGCAATGATAATATCTATGTGTCCGACATTTGAATTTTTGCAATGTGATCAATAAATTTTGTAACTATTTGTAAGCATGCCTGCTTCCTATGTGTACACATAATCACTATGTGTGGCCACACATACTTTTCATTTGTAGCTTGAACTTCATTTGGGTTTCTCAACTGTTGGTTCACGTTGAAGTTGAAACACATAAAGCAATTCTCGAGTACTTTCTCAAACAGGCGTATCTGATCTTGTAAACAAAGAGAGAATGAGATTGAATCGTAAGTTTCTAAAAAATCTCAGCGCCCCAGCGGAAATTAGTATCACCATCAAGTTAGAAAAATGTTATTCCTTGTGTTGGTAGCCCTAGTTTGCAGGGAAGTGCTAAGAATTTCAAGAAACTCACGTTTGACTTCCCCTCTGTTTGAACGTCTGTTTGAAAACCTGCTCAAGAATTGTCTTGAAAGTATCAAAGCATTTCGCATCCCGCGCGTATAAACTGCTTGCTAAACCTTGAATTATCTTGGCGAATTCGGGATGTTTATTTTTGCTACCGTTGGTACTTTGGAACATCGAGCTTGCCTCTTACAGTGTAGACCTGGAATCTGCTGAATGTCCACAATGATGCAGGTTTCATCTTCCATTACGTAACAGGGTTGCTGCTTGATTTTGCTGCCACATTTAGTTGATCGTTACAAGTTGGCACCATCTGGTCATTAAACGAATGAAAACACTACATACAGAACTAAAATTACCCGAAGTTTTAAACATTTAACCCTAAAGGCTAAAAAGCTATCATTATTTGCATGTGTTGCAATTTTAACGTAGGCACCCTCTGTGAAGCTTCCGAAAGAGTGTTTTAGGTAGTCAATTTTATTTCAGTGTCCGGTTTGACTGCTTACTGGCCAAATAAGAGCGATAGCCTTTGCGTAGACGAATTCTCTAGGCGATGCTTTTGTTGGAATTGTATTTCATGACTATGTTGCCACCGAAGAATCCTGAGTTTACTCTAATTGATTTCAATACCTTCCAGTGTCGTTGCCGATCGTAAGTTCCACAATGACGTTTACTGTGATCCGTTAAAACAATAGTTTTCCGCTCACGATAATATTTGAAGACATTGCCCACGGTAGATTTAGCCAAATTCAATGACGAGTGTCCAAAATTAATGCAACGTGGTTGTTCAAAATTAATTTCCTTATTTCGGCTTCCATCTGTCGACACATTTTCAAATCTTAATAAATCGTAACAAAACTTGAAACATCATTCAAGAATCGCCCACTAGGAGCGCTGTAAAAAAAAGAGTATGTCCACAGAAAAAGAGAAGTGCATTAAACTCTGTTTCCTCCCAGCTGTAACAACTGTTACCATGAGTAATTCTCATTTACTCAATAAACAGAAACGTCGACCACAGCTTCATCTTCTAATTGGCGGCACTTTCTTACGTCGGCCGTTAGACGCCGTTTGCGTCGAATGGTGACGATTTTATTTAACGAATAATTACCGAACATTAGTCATTCGAATGCATTTCCTCTTTCCCTACCGTGGCAAGCCTCCTACACGTAACGCATAAGTAAAAGCAAAAACATAGGGTTAATGCTCCTGATATCAACCCAAGTGTCCTTAATATTTTTTCTAGGAAAATCAAACAACCGCAAGACTGGTTCAAACATGGATTCCATCATTACGTTCATATGCCAACAGAAGAGCCATTTTCCCTATTTATTTCAAAATATAATGCCTGCTATGACGAGGACCGATCCGCCGCCGGACGTTGAGAATAGTGCACCGCTACCTTGCACCTGAACCTTTGCGAAGTTCGGTGACATTTCGTTCACGATCAAGTTGAATGAGAATAAGATGAACAGCTGCCAAGTCGGATCGGGACGAAATTTGATCGTTGTATAACTTTTTTTTTGGTTTTCCTAGCGTTTCCTGTCGTCTCGAAAGGTGATCCGTGTTTAGCCGGCACCGAATCCTGTCCAGATGGCAGTCGTGAACGATGGTCTCGATCATTTGATTGTATAAGTAGGCGTTGATTCGATAGTAGGTGACATTCCAAATCATAACAGCTATAATAAGAAACCCAGCGTCTCCACCGTTGATGCTGGGAGGGCGATAGAACCTAACCTTGAAATTCTTCACTCGCTCTGGTGTTGTGTAACAGAAGAATGTTATTTATTTTATGCTATTCTCATGGCCCCTCTATGATACTAGTCAACATATGCTTCACGTTGTTAGCTCATTCCGTTGTCATACGAATGGTTGTTTTCTTCTCACACACACCGCGTCCACTGTTTTCGTTAGAAGGTGGTTGGATTTGTGTTTTCCTTTTCTTTTGGCATTGATTTTCAAGTGTTTTGTTTAGTGAAAATTACCACCGATTTTGAGTGGGTTGCCTCGTTTGTTTTTTAACTGGTCTGAAGCGAAGCGAAATCATTTTTGAACGCGAGGGGCGTTGCTCAACATATGATCTAACTCAACACAATTGTTATGCAATGTCTGCCTCGCGAGAGCAGAATGTGTTTGGTATTTCGATGTTTGATGTTCATTGAGTCTGGTGCGCTAGGGACATTTGTTGATATGTATTGGGTAATTTGTGGTTAGATGCACCCCTCAATAAGCTGATTTTACCCACTAATTATTCAAAAATATTCACTTTATTCTAAAAAGGTATTTGATGCAATATTTTCTGTTTATGTTCTTAGGAAAATATTTCTGAAAAAGAATTTATAACTGAAAAATTTTGCACGGAAAATGTTGAAAACGCTTTCTGTAACATGTTTGTAAAATGACCCACAGCACGGGGTATAATGCGTCCCCATATTACCGATGTTACCATTCAATTCTACACAGAGGGGAATTTAATTGACAATTTTGCCATTATTGGGGACCACACTGACTATTTATGACTGCACATTGATTGTGGACCGACTGTGAGCTATTTTAACATATCGTAGGTATTTTTTACTATCTTCTGGTACTTTCGACTATGTAAAATTTGTTTCATTTACTATTACCATGGTTATTAATATAACCAGTTTCGATTTTCAGAAATGTTTTGTTTACTCGTTGTCGTTTATTTTGACGAATTGGAATAATACAGCTGATTGGTTGGACAACATATCCGTCCTGGCCCGAGGAAAGCTTCAGGACATAACTCCGATCATTCGTAAGACGCCCTCTTTTTGCTTCTTGTTCAGATTAGTTTTCAGTTAGTTTGAAAGTTATCTTTGACATATCTGAGGTTGTTCGTGTTACAAGATTTATTCCGGTCAGGGGGATCCTCCCACCGATGCACAGTGGGCAAGAACTGATGAAAACTAAGGAAAAAATCTGTAACTTTTGTCGTTTTTAAGCGCGGCTTGTAAACAAGGCCATTTCCGCTTGGAAATTGTCTGGGAAATCGTTCCATGGTTTCAATCACCGCACGGATATGGTTGTGGAGTTATAGAGCTTATTTTACCCCACTTCTCCTTATATTATTGAATAATTTATAGACATCTTTGCACGGAGAGGCTCAAGATCAACAAAATAGTGCTAGTCCCATGTGAAATTTGCTGGATAATGCTGAATCGTTGGCGGTTGGCGTTGACATTGGTGACGTTGGCGGATAATGCTGATGCTGAATAGAAGTTGTTTTAACTTCCGCATGGCTCTGTGAATGAAGATATGGCTGGTTTTACCCCACTTCTCCTTGTATTCTTGAATAGTTTATAGGTATCCTTGCTCGGAGTGGCTCAAGAGCAGCCAAATAAAGCTAGTCCTATGTTGAATTTCCTGAAAAATCTAATAGAAATTATTTCATATACCGCACGGCTCAGTGAACGAAGATATGGCTGGTTCTACCTCACTTCCCCTCATATTCGTGAATATTAAAGTGTAAAATTTCCTGAAAAATCGAAAGGAAGTTATTTCATCTGCCACACGACTCTGTAAACGAAGATATGGCTGATTTAACCCCTATTCCCCTTATATTACTGAAAAAATTATAGATTTGCTCGGAGTCCCTCAAGATCAAAAGTAGGGCTAGTCCTATGTGAAATTTCCTGGAAAACCGAATATAGGTTGTTTTATATACCGCACGGCTCTGTGAACAAAGATTTAGCTGATTTTACTTCCTCTTATATTCTTATAATTATTATTCCAACTATATAGGTTAAACTAAGGTGAAATCTGCCATATCTTTGTTCACAGAGCCGTGCGGGGGTTAAAAAAACCTCTATTCGATTTCCAAGAAATTTCACATTGGACTAGTCCTATTTTGTTGATCTCGAGCCACTCCGAGCAAAGATATCTATAAAATATTCAATAATATAGGGAGAAGTGGGGTAAAACCAGCCATATCTTCGTTCACAGAGCCGTGCGGTAGTTGAAACAGCTTCTATTCGATTTTCCAGATTTCACATGGGACTAGCACTATTTTGTTGATCTTGAGCCTCTCCGTGCAAAGATGTCTATAAATTATTCAAGAATATAAGGGGAAGTGGGGTAAAATAAGCTCTATAACTCCACAACCATATCCGTGCGGTGATTGAAACCATGGAACGATTTCCCAGACAATTTCCAAGCGGAGATGGCCTTGTTTACAAACCGCGCTTAAAAGCGTCAAAAGTTACAGATTTTTTCCTTAGTTTTCATCAGTTCTTGCCCACTGTGCGATGTGTAGCACCTTGGATTTTGCGGTTGAATGGTTCCGTAAATGCCATCCATTCCTGGTCCCAGACCTCCCAAATGGGTACCCACAATTTTCAAATGATTGTTACTGAGGCAATTATTGACCGATTTTAATTCTTTTGGCAGCATTAGATCCAAAAACTTTATGGAAATTTTTGGTAATGTCGATTTTAATTTACCTGGTTTTCGGAAATCTGGGATTCCGGGGCTATGG
This sequence comes from Aedes japonicus, assembly GCA_034211315.2. Lineage (NCBI taxonomy): Eukaryota > Metazoa > Arthropoda > Insecta > Diptera > Culicidae > Aedes > Aedes japonicus. The sequence goes on from JASCZW010009217.1 coordinate 31,046, forward strand.
TCGGAGATACGATTTGGGAATATAAATTGAATGTCCAGGAATTTATGTCGAAATCGTTGGAATAATTCCTAGAAACTATTTTTATTCCATTGTGAGCCATATGCCGACCAGTCCTTGGAACAACCATTCTGTAACAGGTTCCCGTAGGGCCTCGAGTGGCCATGAACATGTTCAGAAGAAAACCCTGGTAATATGGGTATCAAAATTCATGAATTTTTTTCAGCAGGATATTTTTACTGGAGAAATTTCATAACTTGTTTCAGCAGGATCGCAGCAAGCCGTGCTTTGAAAATGACGTGTTTCGCTTTTGCTGCGGTATTTTCGCGGAAATAAAATTAAAAATTATTCCTTTTTTCCACTAAAGTAAATGGTGAAATTATAGTTTTTCGAGTAATTTCGCGTAGAACGTTGTGAATGGAATTCTTCTCTTAGTGTGTTATGGTCGTTTTTCTTTAGATAGATTGTACGTCGGTAGTTTTTCCCCATTTTTTGTTTTTTAGTGCCCCGCTCCCGCATCCGGACGAACTTTCCAACATCAGAAGAGGAACATTGGTGAGGTCGTTTTATATTATTTATTATTATATTATATTATATTAAATTATATTATATTATATTATATTATAAAGTATTTATATTATTTGATATGCGAAGATTTTCATGCGGGGCTTATTGTATATGAAGATGACTTCAGAATGTACGTGTAGGAACAGGCATTCTTGAAATGGGTCGTTGGATTTTCAATAGAGCTGTCACCTTCAATCTTCAGGGCTAAAAATGTTTGCACATAGTGATTGATTACATATAAATTACTGAAGAAATGCAGACAAGTTTCTTCCATAAAAGCACTGCCGGTCAGTGAGAGATTGATTGCAAACACACACACACACACACACACACACACACACACACACACACACACACACACACACACACACTCACACACACTGAAATTTCATAACTTGTTTCAGAAGCAAAAATGAATGTAAAGTGTTATAGAATTGTAGCTCTTGACTCATTTAATAACACTCCCCAACAATGCATTGCTCTAATTGGTAGAAAGAAAGAACTTATTCACTGTCATGTTCAAATAATACGCAATGATAAATATCATTTTAACATTCCGATATTGCACTTTCACGTCTTAGATTTTACGGTACATTGTGAGACACATTTATGAAAAGAATCAAGCACAACAATGTAATCATCTGTGATGTTTTGTAAATCAGCTTCTGTAGGAAATTATCGGTCAATGAATCGCATTGGGTCGAAATGACTACTAACCGCACAAGACTCGAAGTAAAATATTTATGTTTTATAGCAGAAAAACGATAAAAGAATTAGAGATAGTTTTTACTTATAATCGAGGGATGGATAGTTTTCAAATAAGCATATAGTAGAAAGATAGCAGACTTACTTTTTTAAGAGACGAACGCTTAGTTAAGATTAACATCTTCTCAATTAGCGGACAATTAATAACGAATGGATTTTCAAACATTTTAATTTATTTTCGTTATTTCAAATTTAAGTGAAAACTCACAAATTTTGCACAGCCCCCATCTACTATTCACCTGAAGCAGTCCCCGTATGAAAATTAATTAGTCGCGCCATTATCAACCCACCAAACCCCGCCCCCGCTAATCATCTGCATCTTAAAATGATCCTACAGAACATTCGCTTCTGGACTCCGAAACTTCTACTTCGGGGCCCTATTCCTCTTCCAAATACTGCGACCTATTTTGCCTGAAATGAGTGCTTCTCACGATACCTTATCAAAAAAGTTTTCCCAGACAGTAAACATGCTTCTGTTATTGGTTCCCAAGGTTACCACCATTACCAGGTTATCACCGACCAATTCAAGCCAGTGCTGCCAGAATAATTTCGATCGAGTTATAAACTATACAAGTTGATGGAAGCTGATGCATTCTGAGCAAACGATAAGTGAAGTTGTTTTTTCGTTTTCGCACACTTTTTTTTTCGCATTCCCGTCACTCTATATCTTGGGGGAGAAGAAAATCATAAAGTGTGCAAATCTGATGAATCCTGAGTAATTTTGCAGTTAAAAGTTACTGACTAGAGAGCTGTCTTGCCCCTTGAGGACAGCTAAAGCGTAACAGATGTAACGTTGATAACGTCTAACCAATTTCTAACATCGTCTAACTCTAACATGTTTCTTGCTAGGGTTGTTTTCCTCACCTTACCGATTTTTGAAGTGTTCGTCGGATGCCGATACAACGAAGACGCGCTACGCGATCAAAGGTCGAGTACACAGGATCGTACAGGGTTTATTTTGAACCACTCACGATGGGAGACCTCATAAACCAATTTTCAGAAGGTTCGACGTTGAGAAAAATGGAACATTACCGAAGGCATATTACGGACATGAAGCAGGTGAACCGTAATTTATTGACGCATTGCGCAACCTGAACTTCAAGTGGACTTGGGATGATCGAGCCAAGCAAATGTGATGCGGCAATATGATTGGCGATCGCATTTGCGGTCTCCGAGGGGGTTAGCAGAATAGTGTCGACAATCTTCAGAGGAGGAACGGGAATGGAATGCGTCGTTAGGACTTTGGCTACATTCCAGAATAGTCTCGAGCGACCATCCAAATTTTGGATGGCACATACGAAACTCTCGTTGGGGAGCAAGTCCATTCTGGAAGCAATTGCCGATTCAGATCGGCCACTACTTGTTTCCTAACCAGATCACCTGTCCTCTGAAACTGGCGTCTACGAACATTTCGTAAGCGGATCAAAAGTTGGGTGTGACAATGGCAACAAACTTACACCTCACAAGAACTAGTCGGACGCACACCTCGTCAGCCACGGTTATGGCTTGTTGCAATCCCTCCAGCGCACGGTTGATGTCATCGACGGAGTCGAGCGATGAATTTTCGTCGATGTTTCGATCCACGATTCGGCCGAACTGTACCCAGTTCACATGATGGTAATCTTTTTGTTGGTAGGGTGGAGCAGGAATTAAGTTGACACTGACTTCAGCCACCACCGGTTGGTCATCGGAACTGATGTCGTTTTGCGTCACCGGCTTTGACAATGTGATGTTCGTCAGGAAAAAGTCCAGAGTGGACGGATTCCCCGCCGGAGAGATGCATGTCAGTTCATCCGGAAACTGCAACCCTAGACCATGGTCCAATAACAGCCGACCGTTCTAGTTTCGTTGGAAACTCTTCTGTGCCCCGTGGCGCGCGTTCAGGTCCCCACCGATGACGAAACGAGAGCTAGTACGTGTGATTAGGTTAGGTCGAATTTGATTAGGTTAGGTGAATTTTATTGAAGTTTCGTTGCTGGCAGCACACCGTCAATAGCAGTAAACAGCGATAAACCGGATACTGTGATATGATTTTGGGCGCAGTTGTTGCAGCGGGCATTGCAGTTCCACCGATACATCCGGTAGACGGCGATTGGGGCTAGTTTGTACCGGTCCTTGATTTCTGATGCAATTTGTACCGGATCGAGGTTTGGCTTTGAAAGCCTTCTCCCCGGGATGTCATGCGTGAACAATTCCGAACTGGAATCCTTCAGATGCTTCACCACCTGGTCATAGTCTTTTTTGACCGAAGCATCGAGTACCTATACGGGACAGTTTGAACTCGGCTGCAATGCTGGCCGCTTGAAAATTGACCATGAGGTCGCTGAGAGGGATGTTTTTCATCACCACCGGTGGTACACTGAAAATTTATTTTCGTAAAGTAGCGTTCATACGTTTCGTAAACATGGATTTTGTACATAGAACAAATGTCTCGTATATTGTATGAAACATTCATAATGCTTTTTATCTGGTGGAATAGTAACATTACACCTTTTTGTAAAATGCACAAAATCAACTTCGTGATGACCAGCCAATCGCTGTTTTTTTTATACCGTACTCATGCATGATGGTGTTTCGGCTGGTATGGGAGTAAATGATTTATCTAACCCAAAATAAAAATTAAAGCGCTGTCGAGAGCTACAACTTCATGCTCATTAATCAAACATGTTCTCACGAGTCTGCATGGCCTAGTGAGATCAATCACGGATTCAAAATCAGCACTCTCCAAATATTCAGGATCGAACCCCATGTCATAAACATTCAAAAAACGCTGGGCAACTCCACGTGGTTGCGCTTTTTTGTCAATTACATTTTGATTCGATAAAGAAGATCTGTCAGTCCTTCAGGCAACAACCAGAGAGACGTTTCGTTTTGATTTGTGACCAAATATTCGTAGCTCTTTGTATTTTTTTCGTATAATGTACGAATGTTTTTTCTGTGTCAACAAAAGCTTCGTGCTTTTGGCAGTTGCGCGTGTGTATTAATTACGAATGTATCTTTCATAAAAAGAATCAAATTAGTTTCGCGTTGCAAAAAACAACGAATGGATTTTGTGAATATTACCTTCGGTTTTGTAATATAAACTCAAAATTAACTTTCAGTGTAGCTTCACTTTTTGCTGTAGGAGCAGCAACGTTTGAATTTTTCGACGCAGGCGCTGAAATCACTGACGTCACTGATGTTCATTGCCGGGATTTGGTTATTGTTTGCGGTACAGCCACTGGCACCGTCGAATCGGTTCAGCTTCTTCTTTTTTGTCTTCTTGTTGCCCTGGGCCTAGGCAACGGTATCGATCCTGCTTTCGAGTGCCGGAAAAGGATTACTGCTGTCAGCCGGCCGCTTGCCACCGAGTGTAGGTCCCCCATTTTGGTCAGGTTTGCCCATACCAACACGCGAATACGCGAGAAATCACGAAATTTTTGAAGCAAAAAACTGAAAAATGACCGAAAAACACGTCCGAACTTGTCGCTTATTGACGGTATTGCTATGAAACAATACTTGCTACTTTTGCCATATTTATACTGTTTCCACCGTATTGTATGTATGTATGTATGGTAGCCACCATCCCCTCTAGCCCTTGGCTTGGATGCAGCTCCACTTAACAGCAAGATCAAATTGGCCCACCGATCTGAATTCGCACTATCGCTGTATGAAGGGCCAAAAACGGAGGGGTGGACCCGTAAGCAGAGACACTTACACGAAATCCACGGGAAATTAAGAATCTCCTTCCAACGATATGATCCAACAAATCGAATAACACAATTCGCAATACTCATTAAGCTTTCTACAGGATGGCTTGTTAAGAAGGGCACGTCACTCTCCCTGAAACTGTTGGAGTAGAACTCGCAGCACCACACTCGAATCGGTAGGATAAGAAATGATACTGTTTGTTCCCTCCTAGACTCAGGCAGTCAATCAAACCATCGTCCAGTTTCAGCTTGAATGATACCCTGGTGCTCCCTCCCAACCCAGTATTTATTATATTTATATAAATATAGATGTAATGTAATAATAATATGTTATATATGATTATATAGTAGAGCAAAAATTATATAAGGATATTTAGTTAAATTATGTAATAGTTGGAGTTCACGAGCCTATGATAACCATGTTAAACTAAATTAATTAACCTGCTGAAATAATAATATTAAGGCAGTAATAATAATATGCAGCTTCGTACCACTTTGTATCACTGATGGGTGACTGTATCTCTGGAATGTGAAGGTCATCTTGTTATTCATTGAGGTATAAATATCAATAAAGCATTCAATTGTATATAAAACCATAATATTATATTATTACGTATTTAATCATGACCTATAGATATATAACCTTCTGGAATGAAGAGCATTTATTAATTTTGATTATTATTTGATATAATGTAATAAAATAATTATACCGGCCGGATCACCAAACTGAAGCAATTAAAATTTTATTAATTATTTTATTACTTCTTCCATAATATTATATTTATGATATGCAATTAATAATGATGAACAGCTGTGTTCCTCTGAACCGCTCAAATAGTAGGTTGATGATCGTGTACTGAAATGTTAAGGTCATATTACGCCATTTAATGGAAAATATAATGAAGGAATTAAAGGTTGAGTGGTCGAGAGAGTCGTCAACATTTCTATTAATGAAAATATGCTAGAGCTTGTAAAAAACATGCATCATATAATAACAAATACTAGTATCTACACATCTATATATACATCCATTGCTACTTTCGAGAAGGCCACTCCGACGGTGCTAGATACAGCTGAAAATTGATCCCCATTCATACTGCTGCTTCTACCAGAAGATGATCATCCTATAACCGCAAGACCTCCTCTCCTAAACTGTATGGTACCTGAGAGAAATTTACCTTTCTGGCGTAATACATGTAATGAAATATACAGAATTAGGCTATGAATAAACAATGTCCTATAAGATAAAATATATAGTGAGGGTATATTGTAATATGAATTGAAAATTACATGTGTGCCGACTGCTGTTTTGTTGCAATTGTAGACAAACTTGCGCATCCATTATGAACCAGAAAATTTAGGCAATGTATGACCGCCATGAAAAAAAAAAGAATTTTAAATTTTAAATTATTTTGTAATACCTGACGACCTGGAAGACCTGAAAGATATGAGAATGGAAAATTATGATATGATGTACCGGTCGCACCCCCTCACTTCGCTATTGTCGGATTGACAACATTGCCCAGGCTACGCCAACCAGCGTCTCCATGTTTCAGCTGGCAGTCTTTTGTGATCATATGACTCGTGGAGGCGTGAGGTAGGAACTTGTGAAGACCAGAGGTCGGTCGCACCCTCCTGCCAAGTTGTCAACTCACCATTTGAAGCCCTTTATACTGTTTCCACCGTATTCGCAATAAAAAATTCTCACGGGTTCCTTCGATCGCATTTACCACGGGTTTACCGAGACAGATTCGGCCTCAAACAGACACACAGTGGGGCGACTCCATACAAAAGCTGGCCATGCATAAAAATGTCTCCAAATCAGTAAAAACACGTGTTTCTTTACTAATTTTGGGTCGCTGAATCCATACATGAGGTTGCTTTTCCATTAGGACGCACTCAAATATTACGTAACACAAAAATAAGGCTTTTTAAAAGCGCTTTGATAGTCCCATATTTTTTTCATAAAATATGGTGCGTTAGGTGATGTCAGATTTGTTCATACCATCTCTGATGTTATGTAATATAGTCGAAGCTCTTTATAACGACATCCGTTATAGCGACAAATCTCTCTATTACGTTATACCCAACGGTCCCTTCAAATTTTCATATAAATTGCTATCGATATAACGACATTTTCGCTATTACGACCATCCTCTATTACGACGGAACATCGCCTGCAAATTTCATTCTCTATAACGACATCACAACAAAAAAAAAAAAACAAAGCAGCCACTCATCTCGTTCCTATGATAGTGGTATGTTGAAATGGTCAAAATGTATAAGTTGGTTAACAAATCTACTGCGATGTACATATTTAAAGCAAAACTATTTCAAACCACCAAGCAATAAACTAATTTAGTATATCTCAATGAATAGCATTGAATATGTTAAAAAAGAAGTTTATTAAATTTAATCCACTAAAAAGATTTTGTCCACTTAGAGAAATTTATGCTTGCTAACATGATCGTTTAATAACAGGCAGGAAACTTTCCATTAAAGTTCAAAAAGTTTCGTCCGGCTAAATTTGGTTTGCTAGAAAAAGCAGTAAAGATATTTTGTCAACAGGCAAACGTTTGCAATATTCCATTGTCTGGAATGATGCTAAAACAAAAAGCAAGCGAACTAGCTATCAAGCTAGAGCAAAACAATTTCAAGGCAAGCGATGGATGGTTACAAAAGTTTGTAAAGCGGAATGGATTTGCCTTCAAAGTTGCAAGTGGTGAAAGAATGGGTATTAACATTAGATAGATTGAGAAAGGAGGACAGAGAGATAATACTGTTTGTAGATAACTGTCCAAGTCACCCAAAAATTCAATCAAAGCTGATAAATGTAAAGCTTCAATTCTTTCCTCCAAATATGACATCAGTGCTTCAGCACTTGATCTAGGAATTATCAAATGTTTGAAGGTTCATTACGAACAAATTAGTTAAGAAAATGGATGCTATGGAGAATGGAGAAATCGATTTATTGCAATGTATTTGTATGGTGAGCGATGCTTGGTGTAATAATATTAAAAATCAACCATAGTTAATTGTTTTGTAAAAGCTGGGTTCGTTAAGTCCAACGAGATAATACAAATCAACGAAAATGACTTGAGCACCGACGACGTAGATTTTGAGGCCAATTTTGAAAAGCTGCCAGGGCTAGGATTCGAATCATTTGAAGGTTAACTTGATCATTCGTTTTAATTTTCATTTTATAGTTATTTTAAAATACTGGTATGTTACAGATCTCGCAGCGTTTGACGACGATCTATGCTCAGGCGACTTACTGACTGATGATGACAGTAAGTCGCCTACTGACTGATGATGAATGACTTGACATAGTTCAAATTGTTAGTGAGGAAGAATCATCTTATCAGAATGGAGAGGAGCTTGAAGAAACAATCGACGACAATTCAATTGTGACTCCATCCCACGCTCAGCTGTTAGATGCTTTTGATGTTATTTACGCAGCATTTCTGACAAAAGATAGTGCTGAGAGGGACAAATTTACGACGTTTTTTGAGCTTATGAATCAATTGTTGGACAATATATAACATTATAATAATTATAACATATATCTCGAAGCAAAATTTTGTTCAAAATTATAGAGAGATCTGTGAAGTATATTCAAAAGTAGTGTAAATATCAATTTGGTTATGAATAACTCCGAAAAAACAAACTCCGATAACACATACTAATCTTAAATTCAAAATTAAGATGAACAATTAACTTAAGAATTAAAAGCTACATAAATATTGCAAATCTTGAGTGGATTTCGTCAATTTCAAAGAGATTCATAACTAGGAAAACACATTGACTCGGTTCATCTCTTTATAGCGACATTAGATATAATTTTAACGACATAATTTTATAGCGACATCTCTCTATAACGACGGTCCCTTGCGATGTCGTTATAACGAGCTTCGACTGTATTTGAATGGACCCAAAAAAATGTTGTCTGCCTTATTAGGAAGTTGTATAATTAGTATAAAATAAAGTATAAAATATACTAGAATCTCTATTCGGTTCGAATTTGAACTCTTGTTTGTACTCTGTGAGACCCGAGGCATCGTCACAGTCCCATTTGGCAATCAGCGTACAATGCTCCTTCTTACCGTATTGTTATCGAAGATCAATTTGATCCTAGCGCAATAGCGGCAAACGTTAAGCGGTTTTGTTGATAATGGCCTGGAGTTCAATCTTAACAATGCTTTCAGTGACGACGAATGCGTTTTGTGGGGGATAGCATTCCTGTTTTGCTTTTTGCACTTGATAATACGGTGGGTATCTGAAAGGACGGAATTCTCTGTAACTTGCGAAAAATAAATATTTTAAATGAATTTTCGTATCTGTCCTTTACTGGTTCACTTATGATTTCATGTTCGTGTCTTGACAATTTTGCCTTTACCATAATAGACAACGTTTTTTCAGGTATAATTTGTGTGGGATTGTTATTGGGATCAACAGCATTGGGATCATCATCTCAGCGGCAAAGTCATTTGCAGAATGATTAGCTCTCATTTCTTCAGTTCTCCGTCGTTTTGTTCGATTACTACGCTCATCAAAGAATTTCAAAGGTTTTGCTCTCGGTGACGGTTCTTTAGAAGGTGGTAATGCACAATCGGCCAGCCATTCCGGATGGTCTGACACAAATCGGTTACGCTTCGTTTGCGAGTGCTGAAATTTCTTATTGAATGATTTCCAAAATCTATCGAACTCCTTATCCTTATCCAACGGAAAACAGTTGATTGCTGCTGCCTTCATCTTTTCTAGCGATCCTTGAAGTTTCATCGCTTCATATATCTGTTCAAAATCATAAAAAGCAGTGTTCATCAGAAATAGTTTAGCCAGACCATCACATTTATTTCAGATAAACGACTGACAATTCTGAGGAAATAACCATAACAACTTACTTGCAATTTCACTATCCATATTCACAGTTACTTTGGGTACCACAAGCACTTCAATAATACAGTTTGGCTCAGAATATAGCCTTTAGCAGCCAGATACAAATTAAAGATTTGATGCTTGATGAACAGAACGCTCTTTCAGTTGCTTAGTAATACGGAACAGAGATGAAAAGGGGTGTGACAAAAAATAGCGATCAGTTTGTTCAATCTTCACACAAAAACAAAATTCTCGGTAATACCACAGTTTGTTGACAAGCTAAGAGAGTAGTGCATACACAAAATAGGTTATTGTTGATATGATTACTTTTGAAGCAATTGAACATGAGATGCTTGAAGCGCTCCAGAAGAGATAAATCTTGTCAAATATTCAAAAAAGGCGCAAATAGCCAAAAACCCTATCTTTTCTTTCAAAAATATCAATACTCTGCGCAAGTCTGCGCTACAAAAACCGATGTTCATTTGAAAACTAACATTTTTATCTAATATTTACAACTAACCCCAACCCGGGCGAACCCGGGCTTCATAGTTTTGTTGCATGGTTTTCACAAAAAAATCACACTTTTTTAGTGTTTACTAAAATTTTACTAAATTTTTGTACTATTCAAAATAAAAAAATGATGCAGATTTGTTCTATATTTCATTTTAAGGAACTTTCTCTTGAACACCATCTTAATTAAAGTCAATGGTAGAGCTCTAGCAAATTATGTAATATTTATAATTTTGTTCAAAAAATCGCAAAAAACACAGACGTGACATACTTCAAAAAATCGTACAGAACTCAAATTCAGTCCAATCACTTCAAGAATTTGGATTTAAAAATTTCAATAGTGTATTATTACAGAAAAAATATAAAAAAGCCTTCAACGTGAATTTTGTATTTTGGATTAATGACCAGCGATTCCCCACTGTGAGACAGTCCAGTTTTATCTGAAAGTGAATCAGAAAGCATTACAGAAATATTTGTCTAACCAGTATACTTACGTTTCAGGACCTTCCAGCTTTTGGTAAATCGTTTATTGTTTTGATCTGAACAGAACTGTCAAAACATTAACCTTCTTCCTTTAGGTTCACTTCACTGTTTAAATAGCTTACCGCAGTCCACCTTATGGCTGACCCGCAATTAATACAGTGTTCCCATAAATTTCTGTCAAGCTTACGTCAACGGAACGCGAACGTATTGTGGGTAAGCCATTAAGGGTTACCCACAGTAGATACGTTTGCGTTCCGTTGATTTGACAGAAAACTTATGGGGAAAACTGTCAAATTCACGCAAACGCATCCTCAACGTATCAATTGTAGGCTAGCCACTACGATGGCCTGATGAGTTGTATGATGGTTGCAGTTGAACTTTAATCGTGTAGCGCGACATCGTTACACGTCACATCGTCAAAAAACGATAAGATGAGGAAAACAACACAGTACATGTATCAGCTGACAGTTTTTGATGATCATATGAAGAGGCGTAAGATAGGAACTTGTGAGGACCCGGGTCGGTCGCACCCTCTTTCTTGGTTGTGCACGCACCATTTTAAGCCCGGTATCGTCAAATTTTGCGTAGCCCTTGCCAACAAGTCCAAACTTTACTGGATATTTACATACAAAGTTATGAAGATATCATTCGCACACTCACCGGAACACTTGTAATAACCAGCAAGTTTCCCGTCGTTCGCCAGCCCGGCATGATGATTGATGTTTGAAAATAGACATGAAAAGCAGCCAAACAGCGCCAAAAAACGTGCTCATTACTACCGGCCATGTTCAGCCTCAGTTGGCCGCACTTGGTTAGCCAAAATATTCTACCAGACAATATCCAATCACAGCGAAACGCGTTGATGGCAATGTCCACCAAGAGGAGCGAGTTTTTTTTCGGTTTATCTCTCTCGGTCAGGTGTTGTCTGTCGCAAAAATTCCCCACGAAGCTCACTCCCGGCTGCAGGTGTACAGTTCAGTTTCGCACGGTTCCATAAAATTGAAATTCATGACCGACGAAAATCGGATTTTCAAGTCGCAGCTAATTTTTCCTACTTACGGCCATCAATTAACGGGCCGTGAATTTGGAAAGAGCAATCGTTTCCAACCAGGCCGTAATTCAAAATGACCACTGTCAACACACGGTGCGAACTGATTCGGGCGACGTTATTAATTTAGTCGGGAATTTAGCTTCTCAATCATACTCGGCTTTCGAACATTCAAGCGGGTGAAAAAGGTTCTGCATTTCTAGGCGATTAATTCATAAGGTCCTATGTTTTGCAAACACCATTTGCGTATGCAGTATGTATTTATTTTCTGCACCCGAGAGACTGGACGTCGTTCGCGAAATGAGGAAGTAGACTCCCGATGGTGACACGGACAGATGATATCGGACCGGTAGAATGGAAAGTGATGGGCTTGGCACAATGTCAACTTTTATTAAAATCGCAATGTCTTACTCAAAGCAAGCATTTTTCCGCGATTATTGCGTAATTAGCCAAAATGATGGGTTGGCTTGCCTAATTGCTGCGAAGCCGTAGTCCCGACGACCATGAATGAGTAGGATTTTCACACCCAGCCCGGGGCGAGAAACACGTCAATCGAGTGCATTAAACACTTGCGGCTTGCTTTCGAGCAGATCCAGTTCATTCAGGGCCCGAACGTTAAACAATCAGCCTATTTTCATCTCGTGAGCAACCGACTGTGTTCCATTCACCTGGGATGTTTTTTTCTTTTCGCTTTTCCTACGCATGTTTATTAATCAACGCCTCCGGCCGACTGCCCACCATCACAACGTGTTATATGCGGAATCCAGTCTTTGGCTGGTGATGCTTTTCCGTTCGGAAAGAAGTCGCTGCTCGCGGTTTGGGCGGTGATTTGTTTGGAATGCTCACCTCACGGGGCTTTCAAATAAATTCGCAATTCGCACTTGTAAACGGCTAGTTAAAGACAAATAAATTTTCCCCGGGCTGCAATTTGTTGTTCTTGGCCACTGTGGCAGCAGACAAGAGGGGGCGGCGATGAATGCGAAAGAATTTATTTTCACGTCCATCGGGGCTGGTTGTGTGGCATTCGGTTAATTGTTAGAACTCGGTCAAATCGGATTTGATGTGATTTTTTCTTCTTCTTTTGTTGCTTCTTGAAGATCTTCCGTAGCTTATGTTCGTACATGCACTTCTACGTGTTACACATTAGTGATGTTTCGATGCTTACTAGGATGCATGAATGACACCATGTAAAAGTAACAACTTTTAAACGAAATATACATCA
>JASCZW010009218.1:0-44185 GCA_034211315.2 Aedes japonicus
ACCAATTATTTGTTGAAGAAACTCCGTTTTCATCTCAGTTCAAAACTTTATTAACTGTTTTAAAAATGGATTTCTCGGGAATTCATCCTGTTCAGCACAAACTTCATTTTTCCTCTGAATAATCTTTGTAACTCACAACTGTCTTGTTTCCAGATCGAGCAGCGATCGATCAATTCGCATATGGACCCTTGGGGGTCGTTATGTAGGACTGCTCGAAGCCCCGTAAAATGGCCAACCCTCGAGCCGAACAACCCCGTTCCCAGTGACTATCGATTCCGGATTCCACCGGAGCTAGAACGGGAAGTAAGTTTCACCACGACACAAGTGTTGCGAGGTGGTGAACGGCCGCCCGTCAACTTAGACCAAACCGAGCAAATAACAATCAGAGCCATATCCGTACCGAAAAAGGTTATCGAAACCTACGGGAACCGTTGGAACCGCCGTACTGGAAACGGAAGACATTCCCGTTCGGACAACGAACCAACTTCCATCCGGATCCAAAGATGGACCCCGAAGACCGAGGTATGATTGCGTATGGTTATTTGGCACTTGCAGAAATGAAAACATTGAAGCTGCTTGATAGTGAGAAGATACTAAATCAGGCGGAGCATCTACAATTGTCCGTAGACAGAATTGATTCGTACAAATTCCAACCGACACATGATGAGGAAAATTAAATTTCTTGTTCATAAACTCAATGCACGCGTAAATGGAAGCTCTACTGCCATGGCCAACCGAGCCGGAGCGAGTGGAGTTTTTCATTTTTTTTTGCGTTTTTCCTTCCAATTGGAACAGTTCTCCTGTCCCCCCATCTTCCGAGAAGAAGCTGTGTGCTCCAAGAGTGCAGTAAATATACGAAAGCATGTTGACAGGAATTATTTCGCAACCGCATGCAATTTCGCATCCCCTGCTAGAGGGTGGCATGAGTCCCGTTGAAATATCGTTTGTAAAACTGTATGGCCTCTGGTAACCATAGAGCTTGAGCTATGTTATGCCCTGGCCGTACGCTCTAGGATATATCTCGCTGTGCACAACAACATCGGCGGCATCCGAGGCATTATACGGGTTCTCCTTGTCAAGCCGATGATGCTCTTATGGTGGAAGTAAGCTGCACGGAGCGCGGGTCAGGGAGCTGTCTTAGCAGGTTTTTGTTTATCATTAATGATTCAAGGGAATTTGTGCATGGATCACAAACCTGGCCTCAGATTGGTGGGCTCAATTTAGGGAGTAATCGAGAGGCCCCCAACTGGCAGTTGCCATTTTCAGCGGGTTGGCCTGTTGTGATTCGTCCTGCTTCCGCTATAATTTTATCGTCAACGTTTTAAATCCTTAGTTTGTTACGTAGGATGAAGCAATGGTGCTTAGCGATTGTGTTCAATTAAGTGTAATTATCAACATTCTACCTTTTTCTTCTTGATTTTAAATCATGATAAGTTGAAAATCCGGCATTCTTTCACTCTTGGATGGAAAATCATTTCGCAATTCAATTAGCGAGAGTAAAAAGACACCTCTGCACATGATAGTCCCGCTCCCCACCAACGTCCAACAGGAACAGACGACAAAGTCGTACCACCGCGCCATAGCAGCATTTAGAAATCTCACCGGAAAACAGCAAAATTGCAATTAGCACCGAGTTGTCGACCGTGTTCGGGGAAATAAAAACCAATATCGAGCGAGGTAATCAAGAAATTAAATTCCAACCTCGGCAAGTGTCCATATCATCGTCGGGTGGAAAAAAGGGTGCAGCATCGTCGCGTCGCCGAGATTTTTCTTCACCTTTTTCCGGATGTTATCTAAGCGGGAGAACGACCTGGAAACGAGGCTGGCATGGTTGGCCAATAACAGAAATTAGGTAAAAATGGTCTGATGATAGCTTTAGAATGTAAGGCGACAAAATGAGCGGGGAGGGCGAGTGGTCAACTTGCAGGTTTAATGGGAAAGAAATTGAACTTAGCTAATTAGCTTGTCGAGTCCTTCTGATCAATTATCGGAATTCGGTGAAATGAAAATAGAGTCTATTGGTTTTATGATCGCTTACCGAAGGTGCTTTAAATGATTGTAAAACAAACCATTACAGCGAGGATAATTATCCTTACCTTTCAAAGAATCACTGGAAAGGCAGAAATGGGAGGGAAAAAAAATCTTTTAATGAAGCAGCATTTTGCGAATATGGCTCAATTACGACGAAGGTGATAATCCAATCATTGATTGAGAGAGCTTCATTAAAAAATTACATCGTTCAGCGGAATGCTTTGCAGGAAGCAATGAAATGGGTGTAGGTGTAGCCAATTATATACGTTTCATTCAAATGGACCGTGCAATCCGAGAAGTAAAAAGACAGACAAATCAAACAAATTGAGTTTGATAATCTTCTTATTTTTCCTCTATATAAAACTAGCTGACCCGGCGAACTTTGTTTCGCATTATCCGATTTTATGATATACATGATTCCGAGCATTCGTGATTTACTGTTTTTGAAAGTAACTGCAAGCAAGGCTTTGCTTGTTTGTCTCCTCAATTCAATTAGTGTTCATTAGCGATCGATAACAGATTACGAAATTCAAATCATCGACATCCTTATTTTTTGGTTGGTTCTTATAATTCTGGTTTAGAAAACACTCGTAATCAGTTCCTCTTTCGTTGTTGTGAAATGACAGAAATTTGGCGGGAATGTCAACTGGTATTTTTCCATTGACAATCGCCAACAATTGATTCGAGAAAATCTCGGTAGACGGATCGTTTTGTAAGGCAACTTGTCAGGTGGTCTATCAACGTCATCTACGATCCATGTAAAGGATAACTCGATCAAAACAAATAAAAAACCATACCATATATACAGAGGATAGACAAAATGATTGGAACAGGCAAGTGTTTGATCAACTTTAAAGTGTTCTAACTTCATAAAATATATTCCGATTTAATTTCGCCTGAAACATTCAACAGGAAAATAAATAGCCATGGCCCCCGTGATATCACTGGACGTCATTCAAACCTTCTACAGCTACATTCCCAGGCGGATTGAAGCCGTCCTGGAAGCTGATGGAGGACCAACTCTGTACTAATAAAACCCACTCTTCCCTATACTCAATCGAATTATAGCTTGTTTATCCAAACCAAAGCTAAATGGGTTGACCCTCAGAGGTATCAGGATAACCCGTGAATCGTATTGTCCATATTTTGTGGTAAAATCGTAATTGAACCTTACAACAGGTTCCTCCAAAAATGTTCCGGGAGTGGCTTTCTCATGTCTATCAAATTCTTAATTATGAAAAATCCGCACGGCATGTTTTGGAGAAAAAATCAAAAATGGCCACTACTACAGGTTCCCCCGAGGACGTGCTGGTTGTTCGAGAGTGGCCAATATGGCCAAGGTTCCACTTTTATTTTATAATAAAGCTTGCTTCAGATAGAATTGGAACAAAAACAATTGCCTGTATTTCAGTTATTTATCATTGAATTCAAGATCTTTTTTATGCAAATGTAGCATTTTCTTCATACTTTTAGGAAAAAATACGGATAAAATTATTCGTCACGGTTTCGAAGGAATTCTCGAATTTTTCCTGTAACACGGCTCATTAGGCGGCGCACACCTTCTTCGTCCATCGTTTTAGCTATCTTATTCCACCAGGTCTTCATCTGATTGATGTCTTTGACAACCTTTCCCTTTGCCTTGAGTCTCCTCTTCATGATTGCCCAGTATTTCTCAATAGGGCGGAACTGGGGGCAGTTGGGTGTGTTAAGGTTTTTCGGAACAACCTGGACCCCTTTCTCTGCATACCATTCTTGAACGACTTTGCTGTAATGACAGCTTGCCAAATCTGGCCAAAACAGAACGGGATGGTCGTGGGATCGAATGAACGTTTTTGGAGACACTCTTTTTGAGTATAGTTCTGACGTCATTGTCTTATTTGTAACGAAAACTTTCGTTTTTGCAACAACTGCAAATGCCCTGCCAAATCATGAATTTTCGTGCAAATTTCTCGGCAAAAACAAATTTTAATTTGGCTGGAACATCCCCCGAGCCGTTGCCAAATAAAATTGTTGACCTGGGATTTGCCAGAAGTCAGCCTTGACATAGGTTTCATCGTCCATCAGAAGACACTCGTCGAACTTGGTCAGCACCTGGTCGTATAGCTTCCGAGCACGGATTTTGGCCACACTATTCTGTTTTATGGTCCGATTTGGCTGTTTGCTAGCTCGATACGACTTGATTCCTTCCCGGAGTCGAGTTCTCCTCACGGTACTATGGGAGTCCTATGTCACGCGAAGGGGGAGGGTTTGAGAAATCGTGAGCCATCAAATCACGGTCCGACAGATTGGGATTCCTCTTAATCGTCTTCAAAATCTTACCACGCAAGTTTCCGGTTACGACAGTTCCACTCCGACGATTGGCTTGAGGCTTCCGAATCGTCGTCAATGTTTCGTTGTACCGTTTGATAACGCGCCATACGGTATTTCTGGGCAATTTCAGCTGTTTAGCTAGCCTAGATGCAGACCACAATGGATTTTCCAAATAACTGTGCACAATTTTTTCCCTTCTTTCGACTTCCATGTTGATTGTTTACAAAGTACAGTCGATTTGTGGAATGTCAAAAAAAAACGTGAAGCTGACAAAATTCCCGACACGTGGGTGCCAACAACTTCCAAATCCGTCCATCAGGAGCGCCACAATATGAGCAAAAGTTTGTTCCAATTCTTAATGAAGCAAGCCTTAGACCAGTTCTCTTGGAGGTTTTAAATAAGTTCTTATTCGAAATATTTTAAATTTTGAATAACTACCTACTATATCCCAAGATGTAAAGTAGACTGTAAGACTGTAGGGTTCAGACAAGTTTTTTTTTTCATTTATGGTTAGTTTAGGATGACTCAAACTTTTTAGTCAGGGAAACGAAAAATCGTAATGAGGATATCACCAATAATCTCATTAAAATATGTTTCTCCTCATTTTTATGTTACTCACTCTCTGCACGCGGTTTTGCAACCACCATGGCCGCGAGCGGATCTGAGATTCAAGTACCTGATGGAAATCAAGCCCCACACACGTGGCTAACCGTGAGGCAACGAGTGTTCATTCCGGATTTCAAGAGTTGAATGCTGCTCAAGTTAAACTCGACAGATCAATAAAGGGAAAGAAGATGGTATGTATATGTAAATTGAACTGTCCAGCCTAGCAGCCTACAGGATAATCGGAAAACTAAGAACAAAACATCTATGGAAACACTTTGTAATCAACCTAGGACACAGAAGCACAGGGACAGAAGTACAGCCAGGACCAAGTAAGTATATACTAAATCAAAATTATTACCAAATTGCTTTAAAAAGATTTATGGTAAAACACTCACTACTTGTACCGATTAATTTACAAATTAAACATTTCAGGCCATTTTGTAGCAGCGCAATCACCTCAATCCAAAGACACTACAAACCCCTCCTCCAACCTAATCCTTTTCCCCACCCATGGCGATCATGTAGCCTGCATTTGGCGAGTCAGCCATTACCCTCCTTCTCTATCAGCCTTGGATTGACTTGCGCTCTTACTGCCCCACCCTGTGCTGCAAAATGAAAAATGAGTTATTATAATTTAATTTGTTATACGTATGTTATACAATCCAGATGAAGTTGGAGGCGAGAGATAGTTAGGCGCTGAAGTGGAGCAACTCTAGACTTCGACATAAGAAGATGAACTGTATTTACGGTCATTTACGCAACGCGTGTCTCATACGTTGATTCCGATGCATCTGCAAACGTGTGAAGCTCATCACGGGAGTTCGGGTGAAATGCCTTGCGTTCCGTATGATAGGATGAGATAGGTGGAAATTCGCTGTAGAAGCTCTCCCATTTAATTCCAGCGGGATCTGGAACCGGCTTGGCTCAATCGGAGGAAATTATCCATAATTCCTTCAACTTTATCTTGGCTCTTATAACGAGAGGAGGTATTAACCCTAGTGGATCAAATAGCTTAGCCATGTCCGATAATATTGATCTCTTCGTAGGTGGGGTGTCTCGGAGCTGGATCATGGGACCAAACTGGAATGAATAATTTTCAGGCTCCCAGAAAATTCCCAGTGCCTTTACCGCCTTGTTTGGGGTGCTGAGCTTCTGATATGCTCGTTTTCCAACCCTTCCAGTACTTTAAACCTACTAGACATCCATTTTCGTGACTCAAGTCCACTTTTCTGCACCAGCTCTGCTAGTTTTTCACGGAGACGGATTGTCTCTTCTACAGAATTGGTACGGCCGACGTAAAAGTTTTTACGAAGAACTGGCCCGGCGAGAGGGAATGCATCGCCTTCATCAATAGCCAACTGCTGAAACGCACGGGTTGCTAAGAACGACGAAGGGGTAAGCAACTCGAAGATTTGGATGGGACTAGCAGTTGTTTTCCGCCACAGGATGCGTTGGAGAGGAGAATCATCGGGATGCACAAGAAATTTTCGGTACGTTTTCGCGATGTCCGCGACCATCGCAATCAAATTGGTACGGAATCCTGCACGACAGGACCGACACAGAGAGCCTCATTGAGTGAGTAGCCGAGCTGTTTTAGCCGAGCCATCGAAAACAGCTTGGAGCTTCGTCGTAGTACTTGATTCTTTCATCACGGGGTGGTGCGGCAAATAGTAAGAGATGGAGTTATACTCGCTGCCGGGCTCGATCAACCTCATATGGCCGAGGGAAAGGTATTCTTGCAGATATTTGTGGAACTCTTCTTTGATGGCTGGGTTCACCTCAAGTCTTCGCTCAAGCATTTCGTATCGACGAGTAGCATTGATACGGGATTCTCCAATCAGGACCTCGAAGTCTGCTGTTTGAGGTAGACGAACCATAAAGGGTGATACGGTCAAAATTTGGTCAAGGGCAAACGCGTGTAAATCGGTGAAATCGTTTATTTAAAAAATCAAATTAAATTTAATTTTCAAGTTCAATTAGTATAAAATTTAGGAAAAATATTTAGTTAGGCTTCCGCTTTTCCAAATCCGAATTGCCGGGCCTTACGCTTGACCCCTGCCATCAGATTTTGTACAGCCACCTTGTCCACCTTCTTCGCCGCAGAAAGCCAGTTTGCCTTGAACTGCTGCTCGTCCTTAGCTGTTTTTTGGTCTTCTTTAGGTTCCGCTTGACAATAGCCCAGTATTTCTCAATTGGGCGGAGCTCTGGCGTGTTGGGAGGGTTCTTGTCCTTGGGAACCACCTGCACGTTGTTGGCGGCGTACCACTCCATGGCCTTTTTACCGTAATGGCAAGATGCCAAATCCGGCCAAAACAGTACGGAACAACCGTGTTCCTTCAGGAAAGGCAGCAGACGTTTATTCAAACACTCTTTCACGTAAATTTCTTGGTTGACAGTCCCGGAAGCTATGAAAATGCTGCTTTTCAAGCCACAGGTACAGATGGCTTGCCAAACCAGATATTTCTTTGCGAACTTTGACAGTTTCGTGTGCTTGAAAATATCTGCTACCTTTCCCCTTCCTTTTGCCGTATAAAACTCCTGTCCCGGAAGCTGCTTGTAGTCGGCTTTGACGTAGGTTTCGTCGTCCATTACCACGCAGTCAAACTTCGTCAGCATCGTCGTGTACAGCCTCCGGGATCGCGCTTTGGCCGTCGTATTTTGTTTATCATCGCGATTTGGAGTCACTACCTTCTTGTAAGTCGATAGTCCGGCTCGTTTTTTGGCTCGATGCACGGTTGTAGACGATACACCCAGCTTATTTGCGGCATCTCGGAGAGATAGGTTAGGGTTTCGCTTGAAACTACCGGCAACTCTCTTTGTCGTCTCAGCGGCTTCCGGTTTTCGATTTCCCCCCGATCCAGACTTCCTGGCTGTCGACAAACGTTCCCCAAACACTTTAATTACATTTGTAACGGTTGATTTGGCAACTTTTAGCGATTTTGCCAACTCTTCTTGCTTGGACGGCATTTTGACAACTGAAGAGTGAATTCCAAAATCAAAATAGGAGCAACATTCTACACACACACACCTTCAAAATGAGGGGTGTTCAGGTTTTTTAAATGCAAAATTGAAAGAAATACGTCAAGTTGATATTGACCAAATTTTGACCGTATCGCTCTTTATAGCGCCCCTCAGTGGTACGTATTACTGTAGACTTGAAGAGAGATTCACAGTATCGCTCCTCAACCGAATAGTTGTCCTTCATAGATAGATCTTCCGTCTTCCAAAATCGTTCGATACTCTCTTCTAGCGTCATTGTTGAGACATTCAAGATGTTATATGAAAGGGAGTATGAAGTAGAAGTATCATTAGGCTGTGTTCTTGCTGAACTGGTGACGACCCATCCAAAAACGCTTTTCACCAGTATTGGAAGATGTTCACCTAACGATGAAAACGAGCGGCGCTAAGGAAGAAAAATCGAAAGTGTTTCACTCCTAGTACCATATCGATGCGCTGGCTCATGTTAAATGCAGGATCAGCAAGGGCTAGCTCTCCAGGAATCTGATAATCTGCTACAGGTTGCGGAATCCTTGTTTATTATCAACGTCGCATTTGGATGCCACTTTAGTGGTCAAAGCGTACGAGGTGAAACGTTGCTGGTGCTTTTTTGCCCCATGCTGTGAAGAACTTGGTACGCATGGAGACGCATCACAGAAAAAAATAATTAATTTTAACAAGCGCGTAAAATTTTGCCTCGCTTAATTTCAAGCCAAAGGAGACATAAACAATGTTTGCAATCTTTCATACAACAGGCTAGATTCAGGCGTTATCTGGCTTAAATTTTCATGAAATATCCTATAATTTTCTACCAAATCTAGAATTCCCTTTATGTGCATTAGATAACGCAGAAAATGCAATGTTTCTTTTTATCTGTGATGGTTGTTCGCTAAGATCGAGTACGCGGATTCATCGCTGCAGAAAGTCAATGAGACATGGATAATCCAGGTTGTTCACAGTCGATGCACTAAGTTCCCACGCTTTGAGAGTGTCATCGTGAAGTCGAGTACAGAGAAGCCTTTAAATGCCATTTCTTCAGAAGATAGCGTTTGCGTAGCGCTCAACTAACGTATCACATGCCAAGTTGTAATTGGCTGCGCTGATAACTACACAGCTAAAAATAAACATTGAATTTTCTGCGTTATCTAATGCACATAAAGGGAATGCTAGATTTGCCAGAAAAAAATGGGATATTTCATGTAAATTTAAGCCAGATAACGCCTGAATCCAGCCTGTTGTATAGAACATTGCCAATATTGTTGTATGGCACTTAAAAAGTTGCAAACAATTTCGTTGTTTACGCCTCCTTCAGCTTGGATTTAAACGAGTGGATATTTTATACGCTTGTTAAAATTAATTTTTTTTTCTGTGTATCGTTTCTATTAGTTGTGCAGCCTCTCCTTTCACAGCAGCTTACAGGTAGTGGAATTTCTGAATCACCGGCATGTCGGGATTAGAATGGATTAACGCCAAAAACGGGCAGTGGAAGCCAAACTACTGCATATAGTCCCCATCGAACTCGGGGAGCGAAATTGTGGGAAGCTTTAGCACAGAGAGAGAGAGCGGAATTATGGTCAACGAAATGAGAGATTTGTGCGTTTCGAGGAAGAACAGGAAGTTTAGAAGTTTTTATTGAAAATAGCCGAGTTTCAAAGCCAGCACGTGCCTCTTTATGCATCCGCCTACCTTCTTCATCTTGCCAGCGCTTGTTGAGGCTTGTAACATCAGACATAACCAAAACTGGTAAAACATTTTCGACTCGAGAAAACTTTTCAGAAGGACTTTTGCAGCACATACAAATATAAATGACGAACTAAACTACAAAAGAAACACTCTGACAAACTAAGTACAAAAAAAAGATAAAACGACACCATGCAGAACAGTGGACATGATCATGACTGAGAGAAAAGCGAAGCAAACTTGAGAATTTTACATCTTTTGAGATAGTGTCTTCAGCGTCTTTATGGACGACATGAGCCTTGCATGGCTGGTGAAATGCTTCTAGAAGGAGTTAAGTAATATCATTCTATCGCACAAGTAACAATTCAATAATTTCTTAATTTTAGTTCGAGAAAACTGCTTCGGAAGCCTCACATAGCACATATATGACACACATCATGTGCACTTATCAAGCTTACACACGTAACACTAACTGAACATAATATCAAAAAGTCAATTAAAAAAACAACAAAGTCTTCCGGTGCGATGCTGATTGAAATGGCGAAAATGAGAAAATTTATTTTCAAATTTTCAAAAGGAAAGTAATCTAATGAGAGAAAGTTGATCTAGCAAAGTAGCAAAAAAGAAATAAATATTGCAAACAATATTGCCCAAAAGAGGAAAGTTAGTGAATCCACACAAAAAAAAAGAGAAAAGAAAACATAAAAGTGAAGAAAATTTGAATTCCTCGATAACTCTTGTTCTCTACTGGGCCCATAAATTATTCATAATATCTGAGAAATGGAAAATGAAGGATCATAAAAAATGTGCGTGTTTGAATTATTAAAATTTGTATTGGATGAAGAAAGAAAAAAAAATACAAAGAGAAACACAAGAAAGAAATGAAAACCTTTTTAGTAAAATTTATCGAATGATCCTCTCTTGGTGGGTGTTGGTCAAATTTGGATTTTTCAGGTTTAATCCTTAAAAGGCTATAGAGAATTTTTCATACATCTAGTTACCTAACGTCCGTGCTCTATAACAAAATTTTCTAACAAATTGGACACATCAACTCAATGGGTAAATTGTGCTGAAGGTAAGTTTGAGAGTAGGAGAACTTAGAGTAGAGCACACGTACCCACTGGATGACACTAAATAGATAGATAGAAGATTTGTTAAGCGACACAAACTTCCAAATCCAAAGTTGAGATACCTTGCTGCATCGGTGCCCGGACTTTTTGTTCATAAATCTGGACACTTTTCAAATCACAAACTGGCATGCAGTTATGAGCTTGTAAAACTATCATAATAGCATATTAGCGTTAAATCTGGGTTAATTCATCGATTTCTTTTACAATTTTTTCAAGCTGTAACATTCCGTTCACTTGCATGTTAGGCCGGGGGAGTTTCTTTCGTTATTTGGAATCGGTGGATTGTGAATTTATAGTAAGGTTATTAAAGGATGCGGAAGTGATGAAGAGAAATGAGCTTTCAGATGATTTGTTTATAGATCAAACCAATAAATAACCTCCATACATTATATGTACTCACTAACAATAAAAGGTGACAGTAGCAGTATAGACCAGTAACATTTCAAGATAAAGGGGCTTTTAAGTAGAACAGTCAACTGAGTTCATTAGATATAGCTCGAATGGGCTTACGCTTAATAAACAACTCAGTGTTATAGTAATTTATTCAATAAAATGTTCTCTCTATTCTCATTCAATGCTTATTTCAGCCAATAGTGTCGAACACATAGTTATAATAAACCATCGACAGCCCGCAACAATAACTCTTAGTGTGTTATCATAGAAATGGCTTAGCTCTTCAAACATCTGGAGGACTATAAAGATTCTACTCATATCTTTGTTTTTAATTTTGTTTCTTTTCAGGCAGCAAATAATTTATTTCTACCAAATTTTTAAGACAATATCCAATACCTATCCTGTTTTCTTTTGTCTATTTTCTTTTGTTTTGTTTTTCGTTATGCTAGTCTCTTTTTGTCACAATTCAAGGTAACTCATTCTCTCTAAATTTTCCCTATCTATCTCCTCCTATCCTTAACTAATGCACGGAAGCTAATGCGACAACGGTCCCTGCTAGTGAAAGTGGCGGCATGCTATACGGAGTAGTATGCACGAACGCTTAGGCTGAGTTGGTTCTCACTCAACTTAGGTGCATATGGGTGGATAGTTACCTGCCATGGTGGGGGCTGATCAATAGCAATAACAATTATTATTTCTATTCAATAAAAACCTTTGGGTATGATGAAGTGTTGGGCTTGGATGATAATGGGGGATGCTTGAGAGAGAATTTATTGTTGACCAATGCAGGGCATCTTCTACGTTTTCATTTGGTAACAACCAATAAATATTGTATAAATATTTAATAAGATTATTTCATAGAATGTTACTAAAAGTCAAAATCCAAACGGTGTAAATGTTGACATGTTAATTGATCCCATTCTGAGAAGTGTACAACATTTTAAAGAATTCGTTAGGGAGTTTTTATATTATTATACCCAATTGACTGCAATGAAAGTTACTACAGACTAGCCGTTCTACACACGGGATTTCTCGAAACATTATAAGTAATCGCTTATATTAAAAGTAAAAATATATTCACTTAAATTAAGAGTAATTTGACTCAAGAACTCCAGGCTAAGAACAGTGTTCCAGTCAATCTGATTTGTTCTTTTTATGAAGATACATTCGTAATTAATGGCACACGCGCAACTGTCAAAAGCACGAAGCTTTTGTTGACACAGAAAGAACATTCTTAGATTGTACGAATTCAATACAAAAAGCTACGAATATTTGGTCACAAATTAAAAAGAAACGTCTCTCTGGTGGTTGCATGAAGGACTGACAGATCTGCTTTATCGACTCAAATGTAATTGACAAAAAAGCGCAACCACGTGGAGTTGTCCAGCGTTTTTTTAAATGTTACTGACATGAGGTTCGAACCTGCATATTTGGAAAGTGCTGATTCAGAATCCATGGTTGATTTCACTAGGCCACGCTGACTCGTTAGAACATGTTTGATATATGAGCATGAAGTTATAGCTCTCGGCAGCGCTTTAATTTCAGCAGAAACACCATCAAGCATGAGTACAATATAAAAGAGAAACAGCGATTGGCTGGACATCACGAAGTTCATTTCGTGCTTTTTACAAAAAAAATGATAGCATTTCAACAGATAAAAAGCATTATGAATATTTCATACAATGTACGAGGAATTTGTTCTATGTATAAAATTCATGTGTACGAAACGGGTGAAAGCTACTTTACGAAAATAAATTTTCAGTGCAGCATTAAAAGAACCGTAGGTAAAAGTATCAAGTTGGCCACACTAATGTTGTTGTTGTTGTTTAAAAAAGACCGTGCGTTTCGTAGTTGCTACTTTAACGGAACGGAACGGAACGTAACGGAACAGAACTAGTACAATTTGCACAGAGAACCACATAGATGGGAGCTTGTGAGTAGCTTTCACATCTTCAATGTACAAGTTTACTAGTTCATTCTATTTATTGATCAGTAACGGCGCCGGCCACGTCCTCACGGATTTTGGGGAGGGGGGAAGGATGATTAGTTTGACAATCGTTGGTTAAAGACCGTGTTTACCTCTGCGTCTCCACTATTGTCAAGGGAAGGATAGATTTGTGTTAGTGAGGCAGGTTACTTATAGATCATGGATTCATTGTGGTGAGTGATGCGATCAATGAAACCGCAAAAGACTACTGCTTTTTATTATTATTTTTTTAATCTAGTGGTGATAGAAAGAGGCAAGTGACAAATAGCAAGGAAGGGGACGGGCCTGGGATTGAACTCCCGACCATTTGCTCAGTAAGCAGAACGGGTAACCACTGAGCTACCCAGACATGTTTCAAAAGAAGTTGGCCTTATTATTGCCCAAAAACTTATGAGTGGTATCAAGGGCAGATTGCGGGAACTTGGTCATGGAGAGAAAAGCCAAAAAACCAATGAAATTAAAACCGTACCATAATGTTGTTTTTTATGCTCTAAAGGTTTGACTAAATGCGACAAAAAATGAAAGTTGGCGATTATTTCTGTGTGTCTCATTTCTTCCGAGTACAGTCTTTGTTTTGAATCTGTTTTTTTTTTTTGGTTCTAGTGTTATTTTCCCGTAATAAAATCTGATTAATATACGTTACCCTTTGCGATATATTGACTCTTTGTCGTCAACACAGCGCTTTGCAATTCATTGAGCTCCAAAAACAAATACAGAGAAGTGTGCGAGATATCAACAGCCTCTGTCAAAATATTTAAGCCCAAGAGGGCCTGTGGCTATCATAAAGGATATCAAACAATGTCAAACTTTTCACATAACCACGTACCTACATCCGTTATAGTTATCGAGCAAGTTCAACTGAAGCATTTTATAAACTATTATGATTACAGAGTACCAGCCCTCCTGAATGTATTATATAGAGCTCATCTATCGAAGCAGGCCAACAAACATTGAGAGATTGTGTGTCTAAGTGGCATGGGCAACGGGAGGCATAAGAAAAAGTTAGCACACTAAGGTTTTGCTGAATGTGCTCAAACTCATCCAGTTGCTCGGGAAATATTTCTAAATTGAATTAGTTTTATGAGTCGAAGTTCGCTGAGGCTTGTTTTGACGGGATTTTTTTCCGTCTATATTTTAATTGGATTGAATTAACCGACCAAGTTTTGCTTGAAATTTTGACACATCGCAACGACAATTGAAACGCAATCGGATTTCCACCAACTTAAACAATACCTATTTCCGTTGACATAGACTACTTTCCAGAGCAGCTTCAAATGACCGTTCGAAATCGATTAAAAACCCTAACAGCTGTAGCAGCTGTTTTGCATATATGCAAATGCTGCAGTGTGTAACCTTAATATCAATTATGTAAATGTCATTAAGCTATTCTTCACACACAGTGGACACCGTCATGGTCATCATTGAATGCGGGGGTGACAAAAACGGACCCGAGGACGTGAGCCGCTTGGATATAGTAATGTTTGTGCATTCCAACTCCAGAGCCGCTTCTCGACACCATGGCCAGCGAATGCAAATGACATTTCACAACAATCGGACTCACACTCTCGGCTCAAAACCACGCTGATCCCAACGAGCAAGTTCTGCTGGCACGGGGGTTGAAAAGTCCAAAGAGCCCCTTATCCTTCACCAATTGAGCTACACTTGTTCCAGTGGAAGCAACTGTTTTATAATTATAAACAGCAAAGCCATTAAAATGCAAAAAAGAGAAAATCAAATTCGGCTACTGCAGCTTCCGTCGTTCTGTCGACCTTGTCGTTGTCGATGGTCGTGGAACCAAGTTAGTAGCCAGGCTCTCTCGTAGTAGGCCATCCAAAGAGCAACCCTCAGGAATAAGCAGCCATTCGGTCGGTCTACGAATTGGAGTGATTCCATGGATTCTGAACGGTGATAAAATTTGGGTTATTATTAAGTTGTTGGTGGGTTTGAATAATTCAATCGTGAATCGAAATTCTAGCAGAAAAGTCTAAGGCTAAACTTTTTTTAATTTTTCATCCAACACGGTAAACACCGCGTATCAACTGCCAAGAACCAACTACACAGCCAGCCTGCTCACGTACAGATAATTGCAACAATATCACACTAAATATATTCCAAATTAAACGAGTTTGGTTCACTTCACCTTCCAACCCAGAATCGCGGAATTCGCTCCCGTCTAAATCGTTAACTCCCCCCCATCACAAGCTGATTTGAGTAGGAGAATTTCAACAATTTTGAGTACGAATTTTAACACGACATCCTAACGCGCTGACAATGCGAGGGCTCGTTTCCAACATTACACGGATTTTATGCAAATATATACTTACCATCGGAAAATTCAATTCAAACGTTGAAATCGTTCTAAGATGCTTCTAGCAAACCGAGCCCTTGTGAAACTTGCCTTTTAGACATCCCCCTCGCTGTGCCACCAAGTAACTATAAATTGGAAAACTTTAATCCCTTCTTCCTTCCCGTTTTTCGATTCGTAAGTCACTTGAATACGATAGTTTATGTACCACTAAGAAGATTAGCAAAACTTGCCTCCTGAAAGCACATGCCTGGTATGTTTTGCGCTTGCAAATAGGGCCACCTCCCAAGGAAAGCATTAGAGGCATTGCTTGCTGGCGAACTTTGTCCACGGATGCGTTTGTGGCTGCTTGAAAAATGCACAGGAAAACTTTCCACCCGGTCTGTGTAACGTATGCATTGGAAAAAATGAACTGATTTTAGCGATTTCTCTTGCGACGATTACACTGGCACCTGATGGTGAATCCACATAGGCATCGCCAATCGTAGAGCAACCCTGTTGTGTACAGTAAACGAAATGACAGCGCTATCAGTTGACTTGCAGCCTGCAGCCATGGCGGGAAAGGTCAAGCAACTACGCTTGACGGTTTGTTCATATTGCTGGCTCCATCTTTGTGTGAAGAAGTTGGATATCGTGAGGCACTTCTTATCCACCGGATATAGCCGATCTGACATTTACAACATCCTCTACTTTCTGGAGAAAAGCGAGAGCGCTCAAAAGCAGCCTGCATGTCGTCCGGCAGTGCTGCGCGAGCACAAAGTGCAGCAGAGACAGATGGCATCAACTTTCCGAGCATTTGGACCGAGAAGTTTTTGGAACCGGTCTAATAACGAAGAAGTGTCTGGCCAAGTCTCAGTTGATGACTATCGTATCTGAGCAGCAGATAACCAAACAGAAGGAGTGTCTGGAAGTGCTGCTGATACACAAACGCCACGTTAAAATCCTACTGTCGCTAAACGGCAACTACTGGCAGGGGCATGGCTAATCTAAGTCTTAACAAGGAGGTAAGCGCTGACGTCAAATATTTTTCCCATGTTTTCGGAAAAAGGTCGTTCTATGGCTGGCGATTAGTGAGAAGGCAATGTCCATGCCGCTGTTCTTGCTGTTCGGGACTTATGGTGAACGGGGAGATATGCAGTAGGACGTGAATTGAATGGCAGAGTTAAGAGAAGACCAGTCGACGGTTTACTTGTAATAAGTTTATTTCTATATCGAACATCTTGGGTTGCTTCATCGTTAAAATGACATGCCTGACGGAAGTTGACGTCTTCATCAAGAAGTATCACGCAAAGGAGGATGTGACGGTGGACTGATCTTTTAGCAGAACCTGGCATCGGCCAATTATGCTAAGAGATCACTGGAGACGATTGACCGGCTGCAGATAAACGTTGTACTGAAGACATGGTGACATCCATGTTTTTTAAATCCGTTATCGCTAAGATGTATAACATTTTTGTGAAAGGCTTCAGTGAACGTGGGATTTAAAGAAAACTTGGCTCCCTCGTTTTCATTGTTTTCTTTGGTTCCATCCTTTGAAATTTGTTTTCCTTGGCTATACAAAATTAGTCGATTTATTTTAACGCATACATTACGATCTGCAGCCAACGCAACCAGAACACAAATGATAAACATGTTTCCTTGCTCGATGGCCGGAAAATCCACCTCCGGGGCTGTTGATGCATGCACATCTGGCCAAAGGCGATTATGTAGCTCTCTTGTTTTGAAAAGCTCTCTCTTTGTCTCAGAATGAAGCATGCAGGGACCTTTCTCGAAATGGTATTCCAGGTATCAGTATACAAACATGGACTTCCTGTGGCTTTTAATTTGACCAAAAATGGCCAAGTTTTTTTCTGGACGAGAAGTTATATTAAACCGGTCATTAAATGCTTTAAATTCATAACTAACGCAGTGCATCTTAGATCCTTAGTTAAAACCGGTTTACACACCTAAAGCTCAATTCAAAGTAAATCTGGACGCACGGTTGAATACACCATCGCGTCCCAGGTGGTTGGAACAAAACCCGTTTGACAGGCATTTGTTGATGTTTCATTGACGAAGAAATTGGTGAAAAGGCGATTGAGCGATGCATCTCGATATTACGGATCATGGAACTTGAGAAAATAAAAGTAATTGTGCACAAACATCTAGAGAATCTGTCGTGGTCTGTCTCAAAAATTGCAAGAGTGTTGAAAATTCCCAAAGTCCACGGTGTGTCTTGTAATCAAACGTAACAAGGATACTCTGCGTGTGGATAGAGCATAGCGCATCTATCATTAAAGTGGCACTAGGGACAAAGAGCTGAGGAGAAAGGTGTTGATGTACGTGAAAGACAACCCAGGTGTCGGCATACGTGATTTGGCAAAGAAATACGATTCCAACTTTTCCACCGTTCGTAACATGCTTTCATGCGTAACATCCTTTGTGTTTAACCTAAAAGGGTATAAGTCTTTTTGTGTCAGTAAACATCCGAATCGCTCCCTGAAAAAAAAAATGTAGTTGCCAAAAAGCTAGCACGATTACTATACAAACAAGTTTTGACGAAATTTGATGGCTTTATTCTAATGAATGACGAAACATATGTCAAAATGGATTATAAACAAACAAATCTCCGGACGATTTTTTTTCCTGGCAACTGATCGTGGGGATGTCCTTTCCAAGCATAAATTTGTTTTAACTGATAAGTTTGCTCGTAAATAATTTTGCAAGAAATTTGCAGTTGAGGCATTAAAACCAAGGTATGCATCACATCTCAAACAACGACGTAACGGCTTAAATTGAAGAGTATCTGAAAAAGCGGATTTTACCCATTATTCGGCAACACAAGTAGCCAGGTGCCACTAATCTAAGGAGGTACTAGAATGGCATGCTGCAAACAATGTTAATTTCGTCACCAAAGAGATTAATCCTCCGTATTGCCCTGAGTTCAGACCGATCGATAAATATTGGGCAATTGTCAAGCGAAAACTTTGAGGATGCGGTAAAAAAGTGACAAGCATAACAAATGCGTTTCAAGTGGAATAAGTTCGCCGGTACAGTGTCACCAGCGCCTGTGCAGATCATGATGGCATCAATAACAAGTAAAGAGCGACAGTTCGTTCGAAACTGTAAAATGTAATAACTTGTTATACATAGTAGTACATATATAGTAGTACACACGTTTTGATCAACCATGTTAGTTGTTTAATTATTGAGTTATAATCACTTAAATGCGTCCAAATTTATTTCGAATCTGGCTTTACCTTGGTAAGTCTCATGGTTGTGACTTCAAGAAGAAGTCATCACCATAGACTAAGTAACCGGAAATGTTAAATTGCATGTATTTCTGCATTTGTGTAGAAGGTTATTGAATTGTCATTCCGATAATGAAAAACGTGTTCCGTTTCGCCTTTTAAACATATTCAAAAGTTTACAATTGTCACAATGAAAAAGTTACGTTTTAAATTTCGGTCAGCATCAAATAGATGTACTTTGAATTAAAGACTGTATCGAACTGTTTTAAGCAACTTGAATGCGCCGTTTCACTGAAGAAAAAAAAACGTTTCCGAAAAGAAAAACGGACAGTGAACTAGTTCACGCTTTCAGGATTTTATCCTCATAAACTATATTTAGTTCATGATTAAGTGATTACAGTGATACTTGAGCTTGTTTTCGAATTCATGACTACAGTTTACGGATCTGGGCACAGATTTTTTTCCGTGTAAACAAAATAACGAGATTAGAGTTAAGTTTTCATTGCCCAATACTCTAGCAAGCGGTAAAGTTCATTTGCTTCGTGCTCGGCTGACTTGGGTGTCTTTACGCAGTTTCTTACAAGTTCTCGATTATTTCCTTGGTAGGATTCCCATCAGAGTCATCAGTGGTTCGATTGTTTTTTATCTGAAGAAGAGGAAATGTAGTTTTTGCAAAGCGTTAGCAAAAGTTAAATGATTGTAATTGAAAATCGGCAAACCATTTTTCGCAACATGCGTGATCACACGCACACCAGCAGCCTATCAAGAAGGTCATTCGTTCAATTGGCCTACAACCACCGTGTACTCGGCTGACCGCATCATCCTCACTGCGATTCACTCTTTGCGTAGAAGTTTGACGTCCACACTCACACGTTAGTAGGAGCAGTAATAACTAAGTGATAAACGAATCAAAACAAACCCAAAAAAGGAGAGAGTTCCTCTCCCATGTGCGCATCAGTAAACAGAGTGCACATAATACACTCGAGTAGCGAAAATTTTGTTTGCAAAAAACTCCATGTTCAACCTCCTGTAACTTTGTCAATTATCGATATTTCTGGCTGAAAATTTAACAACATTATGAACAATGTATAAACCTTAAGTGATCAAAATTTCATGTAGATGAAATTTATAAATTTGGAGTTACCATAACATATAGTGAAAAAGTCATTTTGGACAAAGCAATTTCAAAAATCCGTATTTCTGTGAAAAATTTAGGTAGCATATTAAAATTTCTCCATAGCTTAAAAAAGTACAGAAAACATATGGACAAAATTTGAACTAATTCTATTAAGTGGTTTGACTACAGCTAGCGTCAAAGTTGACGCACCAACATGAACGATTTCCCTTTTTCACCCGATACTGACCTTGCTGAAATATCGGTGCAAAAAAGCCGAGGTGAATTTTATTAATAGTACTGTATAACACTGTATACGTGATTTTCACAAACCAATTCATACTGAATCCCATATTTTCAAAGTTCTTCGTGGTTTACACTAGTTATTTGGGATATTCTTTCGCGTAACAAATCATGTGTATTAATAAGATGAATTCACCTCGGTTTTTTTTGCACCGATATTGCAGCAAGCAATATTGGGTGAAATGGGAAATACTCACGTTGGTGCGTCAACTTCGGCTCAGCTGTAGTCCAAACGATTTGCTGGAAACAGTTCAAATTTTGATCCACATGATTTCTGTACTGTTTTAAGCTATGGAGGAATTTTGATACGCTACCTAAATTTTCCTGAGAAATACGGATTTTTGAAATTGCATGTCCAAAAAAATTCTTTTTCATATATGTTACGATAACTTCAAGTTTATAAATTTTATCAATACGAAATTTTGGTCGTATGAGGTCTATACATTAATTATAGTGTTGTCAAATTTTCAGCCAAAAATATTGGATAATTGACAAAGTCACAGAGCATTGAACATGGCGTTATTTGGAGCAAAATTTTGCTCGGCTTTTTTTTTGCTACTGAGTGTAGATCGCTAGAATAACTATACAAGCCACAGTGGTACATGAGCGTCTCCCAACCGGACATTTTTGCCTGTTGAAGTGGCGGACTTAGTCCGTGCTTTAACCTACCCCGGGGGATGTTAGGCAAAATGTCGTTGGTTCGAGTACCACTGTACACATGCCCTTTTCGCTCAATTTTCCTAAAACATCTGCTATGTTTCCGAGCTTGCCGCCCACTAGCGGAACTATCAAAAACTTTCTCTTCATATCTTCCAATTCTAGCCAAAAAACATTGTTGTTCACTCTTGGTGCCTCATGGTGATGAGCGAACATCTCCTTCAACATCATAAGTGATAATATTTCTCCTTCACTCGTAAAGTAGGGGATGATGATATAAAACGCACCGTTTATGCAACATCATAAATTCCTAGAGAATCGACGCTGAAATTTAGAAAGAAGTTATAAAGTGTGGTGAATTACAATGTTTTCGTTGTAGGTCAAATGTGATTTAAATTCTAAACGATGATTTTTCATGACATTATTTTTTTTTCCAATTTGATTCCTAGACGACACTGTGATAAAACGCCTGTTTCATTGCTCAATATGCACCCAAAATTAGGGTTAGACGTTCCACTCCATACTGAGAAATGATGCACCACAAAAAAGTTACTCATTAGAATTGTTAGGTGAGAGGGTTGCAACATATTGCCACATCCTCTATGCTCTGTTCAGTAGTCTAGCAGAAAATGGGTATAGAATAACAAATAGCAAAACTTTGCGATATATTGCTAGCTCCGCATTATATAGGGAAGCGGAACCTATCTTGAGCTCAATAAACAGACCTCCAGTGGAAATCGGTGAATATGCACTGAATACCGAACACTGAGTACAAAAGTTATTCACAATTTATTCGTCCACTTAGCGTCAATCGATTAGCAACACACAAAAAATTCGATGCTGATCATTTTCTCCCAATTTAATACGGAAAAGTTGCCACAGCTATGTACCTATATTAATAATATCACGAAAAACATTAATACCATCTGTGTACATATGCTAATCGTACTGATTTTTATCAAGAAAAACATACAAACAAGTTAACGCTCTTCACTACTACATCCAAAAATGAAGTAGATCATTTGACAGCACTTCACGTGTGTTGGGTAGCATGCATATAACCAAGACAAAATGAAAGGGTTTGTTTGTAATTCTTCCATGAGAATATTGATAACAAGACTCACCATAACGTTGGGCATAGAACGCTCTATGAATGAGTGAAAACGCACACTACCGTTGATGTGTATGCTATACAGTATGTGAGCAGTGCAACATCAAGCGATTACGTCGATTGTTCAGAATCGGTGCAAGTGTATTGAAATTATTGTGCAAATTAATCCCATAGTTTTCTAGTATTTTATCACGTATTCGTAGATTCTCGTGTGGCTAGTGTAAAAAAAGAAGTGTGATTTTTATGGTTTGTGCAATTACGCACCAAAAATGTGTGAGGATATAGTGCAATTAAAGAGAAAACTTGAAGTCTGTCTCGAGTATATTCCCTAGTAAGTAAGCAATTTTGTTGAAAATCTGACTGCTCATTATTTTTACGAAATTTAAGTCTCCGAAACGTTTTTGTAGCTTTTAATTATATTCAAGACCTAATTTTATTTGCCAGGATTATAATGTCTTGGTTACTGCGTCCATTTATTGGAAAAAATTAAACATCCTTTTACGTTTGAAGTTGGATGGCTGCAGAATGTGATGGATATATGTACTAAGGTGAGAATAGGTTCCGCTTCCCTACAAGCTTTGAAAAAAGTATCCAGTGGAGCAGTTAAGTGTGGGAAATCATCATCGTTGAGTATAATTATGTTTACCTACCATTGGGTTCAAATTTGCTTACTTTTGGGTAGAGTATTACCAGAAGTAAGTTATGTATACTCAACGATGATTTAACCCAGTGCTAGCTTCCCAACAGATGCCAGGTGAAGTGGGCTGTTTTCATTTGAAGATATTGTGGAGATATCTTCGCAGACAGACACTAAATGTTAACAGTTTGGACAACATAAACACTTGTACTGCTATTGTTGCATGACTCATAACTTCAGACACAAGAACAAAACTCAAATTTGATAATTCTCCTCTATCTTTGAAATATATAACAATAGGGTGTGGTATTGTCATTGTTCCAAAAATTCAAGTAAATTTCGTAGATTTCAAATTAACGTTTTCGTGGATAGTGCAAGCCAGTAGCGCAACCAGAAATTGGTTGTGGGGGGGTTTTGTGAGCTTGAAAGTAACATGTTTTGGAAAAATAGTGGCATCAAAATTTGAGCCTTATAATTCAAGTTTATTTAATATTTCGAACATACAACGATATAATTTTTAAGCTTAAGACAACGATTCAAATTTTCAACCTTCTTGATTTGTTCGACAGTTCTTCCAAAACTTCCTCTCCGGTGACAGCAACATTTTCGTGGATATACATAAGCGCGATAGCGTTCAACCGTTCTTCTCCTGTACTATATCTCAAATATGTCTTCAAATTCTTCAAAGCCGAAAATGATCTTTCAGCACAGCAAGTCGTAACAGGGAGTGTCGGCATTATTGTTAGCAGTGTATGTATGGTTGGAAGCAAATCAACGTTGCATACATTTGGGGCTTCAGCAGCATTCCGTGGTTTTTTCTCCGTGAGTACCGAAAACCAAAGAATTGCTTCTCCAAGAATTCCTGTGCTCTTAAGGTCGTAAAATTCGGCTAAATGCTGAGCAGATCCGGAGATTTTCGATGGATTAGATGCTGCATCCAGTAGCTGCTGAAAAGGTGCCAACATGCCAGCATGTTTGACAAACTTCTCCTCCAAAGCTTGCAAGGTATTTTCCAGGAAAGGTAAGAAGATTTCGTTTTTATAGAACTCTTCCGGAGTCTCCATTTTTTTGTTCTCTTTCTGACGTACAGCTCCTCTGGGTTTTGTAAGGGACACTTCAAGAGATTCACAGAGTGCACTTGCTTCAGAAAAGATTTTACGGAAAGCATTTTCTGCATCTTCTTGCATTTCCCCCAGAGCCTTTTTGGTTACTCTTGCTGCGTTCATTGCTTCTGCTAAATCAAGGTTTTCTTTTTGCAAATAAACACTCAGCGGACGAGTTATCGAAAAATATAGTGTGTTACACAAAGGCTGACCAAAAATTTAGGTTTTTCAATGGACGCCTGAACTGCTGAAGCATCCGTCGAGGCTTTCTTGTCCGTTCATGTCTTAATTATTTCCAGAGCTGCAAAAATAGGATGCAAGAGGCCTTTGAACGTTTTTACCGAGTCATGACGTTGAACCCAGCGCGTAGAACACAATCTTTTTAACTTCTCTGGACGCCTTTTACTTGCCCACTCATAGCTCGTGCACCGTCGTATCCCTGACCAACGAGGTACTTCGTGTTAAGTCCAAAATCAATCAATGCTTGACAAATTACATCGGCTTAACCTTTCCCTGTAGTGTCAGTGACTGGAATAAACTGCAGGAACTCTTCACAAACATTATTACTCTCGACAAACCTTACACACAATGAAAGTTGACACACATTCGATATGTCAGTTGTTTCATCGCACAACGGTAAAATATTTAGACCAGTTGACACGATCAACAAGTTTTCGCAAAATGATGCTATTGAACGCCTGGATTATATCATTCTGCGATTTCCATCTGATAAACTTCGTATTTTTGGCAGAATTCTCCAAATTACTTCGCAAAACGTTATCTCCAGACTCAACTCGAAACTCCAGAAGAGACCTAAAGTTACCCTCTTCCTTTGTCAAACCTTCACTTAACTGAAACGTGCCAGTATCCCGATGACCCCTGAAAGCTAGTCCAGCCGTGCCAGGAACGTAGCCGTGCGTATAATCGGTTGAAGAGCCCCTCTATTCTTCTCCTCTTCAGCTCGCCTTCCATCATCGAGAGCCTTATCAATACTAACGATCGACTCTGAAAACGTAGCCACAAACAACTCTGCCTTTTCTACACAAAAAGAATGGTATTTTGCACTCTCGTGGTGGCGGAAATCTTCCTTGGCATTTTCCACTGTCTATAAGCTTGTTTAACAAGTTTTCCACCTTGAGTACCTTGCTGGCCGATTGATGTTGCAAAGAGAGCGCAAAATTTGCAGTACGCCCCATCTTGAGAGGAAGAGTACGCAAGCCAGTTCCATTCTCCAAGCCATCGGAGATTGAATTTCAAATTTCGAGGACCTGATGGAGGGAATTTAAAAGCTATGTCCGGTTTCCAGGGATTGGTTAGTAATTTGAATTTTTGCAAATCACTGATCTGCAATTTAAATTAAAAAGCAGTATGTTTTAGTTGAACAAAAAAGGTAATGCAAATAAAATATTAACCTGCTTTCCCACGAAAAATCCAAGATCATCACTAACCATTCCACCCGATGTCGACGGTTCGGTGATACCACCACTTTCTGAATACCGAAACTTTTTCAAGGGACTTTCTGCAGGTTTTTCTTCTGCTGCCACTGTGATCGATGCTGCATCGTTGTCGGTTTTATCTAAGACGCACCAAAGCGGTAAATTAAATAGCCACCATCAACTAAAATTAAACTCACTTGTTTCGGATGCCTTTGTTTTTGCCGTAAAGAAAGTTCTAATGTTCATGTTTATGGAATGCACTTGTCACGATTCAGAGGAAGAAAAACTGAAAAACCACCCGTAAATCACAGTGCCAACTTGATCGGCACCAAGTAACTTGACAATTGTGCAACATGCCAAAACTGAATGGAGGACAGCATCGATTCAAAGCCTCACTCATACAAAAACCGTCGGTAGTTCATTGAGAGATCCACTAACACAAAAAAAAACAAACGTCTCTGGAATTACTATTTTTACTAGCCTATCACTGTGAGAGTCTCACTCTTCGCTCTTCAGTTCTTTTTTGTTTCTCCACAGCATACCTGCGTCACGTTTGGACGTTATGAATGCTAATAATATAGTTTTGTGGAGCAATGAATGGTGAACGAAGAACCCCTCAAAACCGGACTGTATGAAATAATGCTTGGTTGTGTTGCTGTAGAAATAAGGTTTCGAGAGAGCTTACCTATTTATATATAGCAGTGTTGCAAGTTTTGCTTAAAAGATTTTAATTTTTTTGAAAATATATGTAGTAGCATAGTTTGCCTTCAATTTTTTTCTGGCTCTGGCCCTCAACGCCCCCCCCCCGGGTTGCTCCACTGGGTTTGGGTGATGACTACGGTGGTCCTTTTATGTACATAAATTAATAAAATAAAAATTTAAAATTTTTATTCTTATGATTTAGAGGATTTTTTGCTTCTACAGAATTATTTAGATATTTCAATTTAATGAAAATTTGCTGACAAAAATTAACTTCTCTGTCATCTACGTATCGTTTTATAACAGTTTTTCTAACTTTCCTTAGGGTGGGACTTAAAAAAACACAGTTTTTTTGATGTAATTTTTTTTATTTAAATTTGAATTTGAAAACTTTGCAGAGATGACTTTTAGGGTATAAAATGACGCACATTTGGAAGACACAAGATAGTTGCTAGTTGCTAGTAGAGCTCCATGGAGTTCCCAAGTATTGTATACTAATCTTAAATTATTTTTTCCTTCGTGACAATGATAATGCAGGTCTGTCTACAATTGCAGCAGGACCACAACCAGCAGACATGCAGACAGTTTAGATAATTTGTGTTATCATTTTGTATTGTAACACCCTTTCGCAATATTTTTTATGCTATTTCAGCTTCACATTTAT
Source organism: Aedes japonicus (assembly GCA_034211315.2). Taxonomy (NCBI): domain Eukaryota; kingdom Metazoa; phylum Arthropoda; class Insecta; order Diptera; family Culicidae; genus Aedes; species Aedes japonicus. The sequence goes on from JASCZW010009218.1 coordinate 26,394, forward strand.
GCGGTTTTAGCCCATACTACAGATTCTGCTATATATGTTTTTCCTTCTTTATCCAAACAAATTTAAGGATTTTAAAACTAAAATTGTTTATGATCCTTCATTTTCTTTTGCACAGTTATAAAGAATTATCCATGGGCTTAGTAGGATTCAAGAGTTATTGGAGAATTCAAATATCCATTTTTTTCTCTTTCTTTTTTTTTGTGGATTTGTTAAGCTTCCCTTCTTGGACAGTAATCATAATCATATGAAATTTATTTCGGGTTACTGTTAGCTTAAATTTCCCTTGCCATTCTGCAGCCTGCCCATTGATAAACTTTCCTTCATTACATAACTCTAGAAATTTTCGTCATTTCAGAGTTTATCTCATCTTATTTCACAGCAGAAGCGGCAAATAGCTGCATTTTATTTTAATACTAGCTGAACCCGGTGCGAGCCTTGCTACGCATGCAACTAAATGAATGAAAATTCAATAGAACCTGCTCGTTTATGTTTTTTTTGTGAATGCATCTGGTTAAATTATTTTCGTTTACTAATGTAATTTCTGAAAAAAAACAAAGATTTATGTTTTTAATTAAACTTTTGGATCGGTAGTTTCTATAGGTCCTTCTTTCTGCGTAGAAGCATTTCATTGACAAAAAAAAATGTATCATCAAACGAAGCCGTATCCTGTCAGTTTGAATGTAATTTTCCCTTGCATAACCCTTGCATAAACTTCTTGTCCCTTTCCCTTGCATAAACTTCTTGTGCATAATGTAGCACTGAGAGTAACTCAAGCATCCCCCATTCTTGGCTAAGCAGGGGTCAAACTTCTTTCAGTACATGCTTCTTACCCAAGAAATACACATTTTTAGTTTAAGTTGCATAGATAATTCTCATGTTTGGTTCCAATTTCTGTTTTGTTTGTTTGAGAGGCCACCCCCCCTCTCACCAGAGAGATGAGGTCTCAAACCATCTTAGAAAAAAATCTTGTCTAAAACTCCCCACATTCCAAATTTGGTTCCATTTGCTTGATTAGTATTTGAGTTTTGCATAAATTTGTGATTCATTTGTGCAGACCGCCCCCCCCCTTCCAGACGGGAGAAGAGCTTTGAACCATCATAAGAACCTTCTCCGGCCTCAACAACTTCTACATATAAATTTTCATAACAGTAGGTATAATTCTCATGTTTGGTTGACATTTCTGTCTCATTTTCAGAACCCACCCCTACCAGGAAGGGGAGGAGTCTCAAACTTCCATAGAAACATTTCTTGCCTTCAAAAATCCTCACATACCAAATTTGGTTCCATTTGCTTGATTAGTTCTCGAGTGATGTGGCAATTTGTGTTTCATTGGTGTGGGAGCACCCCCTTCCAGATGAGGGAGGAGTCTCGAACCATCATAAGGACCTTCGCCGACTCCAAAAATCGCCGAAAAAAAAATTCATACCAGTGGGGATACTTCTCATGTTTGGTTCAAATTTGTGTTTCATTTGTATGACCCCCCCCCCCCCTTCTAAAAAGGAGAGAGGTCTCAAACCAACGTAGAAACATTTCTTGCCTTCAAAAACCTTCACATGCCAAATTTGGTTCCACTTGCTTGATTAGTTCTCGAGTTATGCAGAAATGTGTGTTTCATTTGTATCGGAACCCCCACCCCTCCAGATATGAGAGGGGTTCCAGACTATCATAAGAACCTTCCCAAAAACCCCTCTACGCAAAATTTCACACCGATCGGTTTAGTAGTTTTCGATTCTGTAAGGTTCAGACAGACAGAAATTCATTGTTATACATATAATACATATATAGCTGCGTCCGGTGCGTGCGCTGCTACGCTTGCAACTAAATGAAGGGACATTTAATATAACTGGCATCTTTATGGTTTTTTTGCCTTCAAAACCCCCCACATGCCAAATTTGATTCGATTTGCTTGTTTAGTTCTCGAGTTATGAAGTAATTTGTGCCTCATTTGTATGAGAGCCTCCCTTTCTGAGAGAGTAGGGGTCTCAAACAATCATAAGAACCGCCAGCCCCAAAAACCCCTTCATATAAAATTTCACGTTGGTCGGTTCAGAGCTTTCCGAGTCTATAATGATCTGACAAACAGACAGACAGACAGAAATTCATTTCTATGCATATAGAAATCTAGCCTCCAAAACCCCCATATGCTAAAAGTGGTTTGATTTATTTGATTTGTTCTCGAGTTATGCAGAAATTTGCTTTTTATTTGTATGGGAGCCCCCCTCCCTTCAAAATGGGGAGGGGTATTGAACTTCCATAGAAACATTTCTTGCCTCCAAAAACCTCAACATGCCAAATTTGGTTTCATTTGCTTCATGGGCTCTCGAGTTATGCTAAAAATTATGTTTCATTTTTATGGAAGTCTCCCCTTTCAGTAGCTGGAGGGGTCTCAAACCACCTTAGAAACATTTGTTTCCTTCATTTCATTTGCTTGATTTGTTCTTGAATTATGCAGAAATTCGTGTTTCATTTATATTAGAGACCCCTCTTTCAGTGAGCGGAGGAGTCTCAAACCACGATAGAAACATTTCTTGCCTTCGAAAAACTCCACACGCCAAGTTTGGTTCCATTAACTTGATAAGTTCTCGAGTTATTCAGATATTTGTGTTTCATTTGTATGGACCCCCCCCCCTTGGCCCCTTCCGGATGGCAGAGGAGCCTCAAACCTCTATAGAAACATTTCGCTCATCCAAAAACCTTTACATGCCAAATTAGGTTCCATATGCTTGATTAGTTCTCGAGTTATGCACAAATGTGTGTTTCATTTGTATGAGAGCCCCCCTCTTACAGAGGGCGGAGGGGTGTCGAGTCACCTTAGAAATATTTCTTGCCTTCAAAAATCTCTACTTGCCAAATTTGGTTCCATTTGATTAGTTCTCCTTTTGTTTCATTTATATGGGACCCCCCCCCCCCCCTACCAGAGAGAGAGGAGGGGTCTCATACTATCGAAGAAACAATCATTGCCTTTAAAATACCCGCATGCCAAATTTGGTTCCATTTGCTTTATTAGATCTAGAGTTATGAAGAAATTTTAGTTTCATTTGTATGACAGCACCCCTTCTAGGAGAGAGGAGAGGTCTCAAACCACCATAGAAAAAAAAATTGTCTCCAGAAAACCCCACATGCCAAATTTGGTTCCATTTGCTTGATTAGTTCTTGAGATATGCAGAAAATTCTGTTTCATTTGTATGGGAGCCTCCCTTTTTAGAGAGGGGAGGGGTCTCTGACTACCATATAAACATTTATTGTCACCAAAAACTTCCGCATGCTTAATTTGGGTTCCTTTGCTTGATCAGTTCTCGAGTTGTGCAGAAATTTGTGCTTCATGTGTATGGGAGCCCCCCTTTCCAGAGAAGGGAGGGGTCTCAAACTATCACAAGAACCTTCCTCGGCCCCAAAAACCTCTCCAAACAAAATTTCACGCTGATCGGTTCAGTAGTTTTTGAGCCTATGAGGTTCAGACAGACAGACAGACAGACAGACAGAAATCCATTTTTATATATATAGATGAATATTATTTAGTATCTCATTACAACATCGTATTATTTTCATCATAACATCACTGCATATTTCTATAATCATAATAAAATTATTTATTAAAAAAATAAATAATAATAATTGATGAAATTTAATACTTCAAGGTTACAGGAAATTGATTCCAGATAGTACAGATATTTTATTGCATTGTATCTTGAGGTGTTTTTCTTTTAATGTAGATCATTGAATATAAATAAAATCATTGAATGCTCTTCAAATCTACTGTTTATATATATATATATATATATATCCAGATGTCATGAATACATACAAATTTTGAATTTTTAATGTATAATCAAATGTTTAATGTTTTATTTATTTGCAAAATCATCTTCACATTTCAGAGTAACATTCATCTGCCACTGATTGAGCTGTAGAGATGCAAAAAGCTGCATATTATTATTATCATATGCCTATTAATACTGTTTCAATTATTTCATCATATTTTTTTAAATTGCAGGATGATGAATTGCAACTATGACATATTAATTAATTATTCTAGTATATATCATTGCTCTATTGCATACAATATGAATTAAATATAATGATTATATATTTAATAAATACTGGGTTGGGAGGGAGCATCAAGCTGAAACTGGACGATGATTTGATTGACTGCCTGAGTCTAGGAAGGAATGAATGGCATCATTTTCTATATCCTACCGATTCGATTATAATGCTGTGAATTCTACTCCAACAGTTTCAGTGAGATTGACGCGCCCTTCTTAACAAGCCATCCTGTAGAAAGCTTAATAAGTATTGCGAATTGGTTTATTCGATTTGTTGGATCGTATCGTTGGAAGGAGATTCTCAATTTCCCATAGATTTCGCGTGAGCGTCTCTGCTTACGAGTCCACCCCTCCGTTTTTGGCCCTTGATACAGCGATATTGTGAATTCAGATCGGTGGCCCAATTTGATCTTGCTATTAAGTGGAGCTGCATCCAAGCCAAGGGCATGAAGGAATAGTGGCTACCATACATACACAAGATAGTTGCTAGTTATTATATTAAACAAGTTGCCAAGGTTGAAGTGTAAAAAATATACGTTTTTGCAAAACAACCAGACATAACATTTGCAGTTATTTTCATCGAATACTCATTAAACGGCCAATTCAAATGTTTATTATTTGGTAGTATCGCCAAAGATACTTACGTTTAACGTTGACACACTACCGCCATCTGTTCAGCTTTATCATCCATCATAGTGTGCTCAACAGATGGCGCAGGTGTGCTAGTGACGATGATTTGTAGTGCAAAATGTTCGATGTGCTATGTCTCTTTGTCTGTGATATAAATGTTATTAAATTAACGAAGATGAATTAATATACAAATATTGAATCCTAGAGGGCTAATATTTACATTTTCATAAAAAAAAACTCCCGTTATTACGGTCTTTGATAATAATTGTTGATGCTGCTGGTCAAAAATTATGCAGAAAAAATGCACAACTACCAATTTTAAAACGAGATTTTCTCCCCAAGGGGACAAAAGAGAACAAACAATTTTGCATCGATCTTGTAGATTGAAGTTTGAACTTTCAGTTCACGTAGTCTGTGTTTGCAAATATTTGCAAATAAGGGAATAAGATATTTTGCAAAAACGTTTATTTTTTACACTTCAACCCCTGCAATTTGTTTAATATAATAATTAGCAACTATCTTGTATATTCAAAATGTGCGTCATTTTATACCCTAAAAGTCATCTCTGCCGAGTTTTCAAATTCAAATTGAAATAAAAAAGTTATAGCAAAAAAACTGTTTTTTTAAGTCCCACCCTAAGGAAAGTTAGAAAAACTGTTATAAACCGATACGTAGATGAGATAGAAGTTAATTTTTTTCAGCAAAGTTTCAATAAATTAAAATATCTACAATTCTGTAGAAGCAAAAAGTCCTCTAAGTCATAAGAATAAAAATTTGAAATGTTTATTATGAACATTAAAGGACCACCGTAGTCACCCAAACCAAAAGATAGATCTTATTCCAAAAATTAAATCTTTCGAAAACATCATCTGTCTACAGTAAATGGTTTTCGAGTTATCGATTTTTGTCGCGAAATTTGTCCATTCGTACCATAGTGCAGTGGAGTAAAGCAGCCGATCTGGTGTATGCTCAGCCATTACGCCTTCCTAGTCCTTACGAACTACCGCCAACCACCGTGTGTTGATCGATCGGAATTCCCCAAGCAAATTCACCAGTATTTCTCTAATGTACGAGCGCCCAGCCCTAATCAACCTTTAAAACCATCGGTTGCTGTGTACAGCGCTTTTAAAACCCTGTACTTTTTTCCCCCTCTCTCAACCTACCTGTGTGTTTTGCGAACTGGAAGTAAATTACACTCGTCATTTAAGTTTATCCAAAATTTGTCCATCTTTTCAGTCCAAAAATTACCAACGAAAAGGAATCTACAAGTTTGAATTGATTAAAGTGATTTTTTTTTTGCTTTTTACTTTCTTCTAACCAGCATACTCATTCTGAAACATCCTTGCTCGTCATCGATTATGATTAATACTAAATGAACCGTATATTCGACGCTCCTGTTGTAATGAACTTCCATTCTCCTCTCACTTCCTTCCTATCCCTAACACCATGAAACTTCCGTAAACAAACACCCATCCCGGCGCGGACTTGAACCCAGCAGTGTAATCGTGCTGAAACGGATTGCATTTTTATCCGGAAGAAAATAAGCGAAAAATGTCCAATCTCATTCTCCCGCTGGTGCACGATAATATCGAGGAAAATTAAATATTCCACCAATCCGCCCTGATCCCCTCTGTAAGCGGATGTAGAATGACTTTCCGGAACTTGGTGAGAAAATGCGCGCTGCCGAAGTGGATCTGATTCCTACGCACCCTCCCTGGACGCGGACGTGGCCAGCTGAGCCAGCGGAGTGTTCAAGATGACCAATTTTCACTTCGCTGGTTCAATCATTGTAAGTGCGGTGCCAATTTAACTTTTGAACTCCGGAGCAAATTAGACGTGATGATTAAAACTTTTTGCAATTAGCCTTCTCTCTTCAGCATTGGTCTTGTTCGTGCGGAGGTTGGGCACCCGAGACAATTTCTCGGCTCGACTTTTTTTTGTTTGCAGGAGCTGAAATTGAAAGAATATTCATAGGGATTAAGAAGAGCACGTTTCCAACAGCGGAGGTGATTCTGGCGAGGAAGGTTGCAAATGGCAAGAAAATTCTATTTCCAAAGAAAAATTCCTACCGTTAGCGTTATGTATTGGAACATGTTAGTTCTAGGAGGCACTTGCCAAAATAATTGCTCTTGACAGCGTCTGATTTTATTTTTCTTCTGTATGCCTACAGAGCTTTCTCGAATCAGCTTCTACACGCATCGACCCTTTGCTAAGAAGGCCTCCTTTCGCTCAGTTCGTAAATGGATATGCTGGGTTCGATTCAACTAAACGACATAACGTATGCAAAACCGGTGCAGGCTCGTATCGGCGTGGGATTTCACTTCGAACGTGACATGGCCGGAGAAGCAGAACGCACCGACCCGAACAATGACCGTTCAATAAAATCCATTTGGATCCCCAAAATGCTCTGATTGTATGCAAACACCTTGCCCATCGTCATCGTCGGTGGGAGGATTCACATATTTCCACAATTTGCAATATTCCGTTCCAGTGGGCTTGCTTCTGTACATGCGATGCTACCTGAGCGACTCGACCGTGAACCTTTCTTTCGAAGAAACTTAGGGTGACCTAAAAGGATACCCTCCCTCCTTTATTCGTTTTTTTAAGTTAACTTAAAATCAACTATGGCGTCAAAGTAATACTTTTACTTTTTGGTCTTTCCTTGAAAAAAAAATTGCTCTCTAATGGCTACAACCTAGTCCCGGAATCACTTTATTGGTCGGAACACATCGCGGGCGCGTGTGTGCCTTCTTATCCTCTTTTTTCCCTATACCTTCCGATATGATTCAGATTTTTGCTTTCCCCTGTGACATGACCGTCGGGTGACGAGGGACGTGGGACCCCTCGGCAAGGACGATTCGAATGTTGTTATCGCACCAGTTCACTCGTTAGGCAATTTCCATATTATTGGTTGGTATGTTTCGATCCCACTCCGCTTTGCTCATCCAACTGCAGTGAGTTTGGGTGCTGAAAGATCGATCCAATCCGACGATACGTTTCGGTCAGGCGGTATTCCCATGGTGACGCCATACGCACTGCTAACAGTACCATTCACTTTAGGAAAAAGGAAAGGAAGCAAAAAGAGCCAGATTGTGTTTGTGGCGTTCGTCTGCCCATCGATGCAGATTGGTTTTTTTTCTGATATCAAATTGCCAAGCTGGGGGGAGAACATCATCATCATCGCAGTCTTGAATTCGATTTGCTGAACGAGCAGTACTGGTATGCATTTCCAAAAAGCTTGCCGACGTTGACTGTTGAACAAGAGTGTTGATTTGAAAAAGAATTGCGTTTTTTTTGTATCGTAATGACTAGTTCAATAGGTTGCAGCTGGCATTTTATTAAATTTTTGTAACCATTAGAGACTGTACTCGAAAAAATGAGTCACACATAAATGACTACCAAATATTAAGTCCAATCAAACTTTCAAGCAATAAGTTTCAACATCATGGCTTTATTGGAGCTTTCTTTTACACGATTGTATGATTCTAGTTCCAGGAATCATCCAATGCACGCTGCAATTATAAATGAGTCTTACCTCTACTAAACCTAGCACATGAAGAGCTTCATTGCTTCGACTTGCTAATGCAGTCTAATTTTCAGTGAAATTAGTATTGATGCGATTTTTTTCTTAAAGCCTGTCCACGTTAAATTTCGGACACCAAAATAATAGCAGTAAAAAATTTACACATAATTCACCAAAAAAGATTGTTTATTTTACAATAATAAAGTTATATCTACATAAGAAACCGTTGATTACGATGTCAATCCTTTTTTTTCTGTAAAATGATACCATTTTGTTTCTTCTTAGTTTCCGCTTAACTAGTACCCAGTATTTTTCTATTGGGCGAAGTTCTTGACAGTTTGGTGGATTGGCTGTTTTTGACACGTATTTGACCTCTTGCACCTTGTACCACTCCAGCGCGGATTTCGCATAGTGACAAACGACCAAATCAGGCTTCTGATAAACAGTAGCAACCGCTTCTGCAGAAATTATTTCTCATATACATCTTTATTGATTGTGCCGGTAGACACGAAACTTTTTGATTTACGACCACACCAACATGTGGCCTGCCAAATCAAATACTTTTTAAGGAATTTGGACACTTTCTTTGTCCGAAAATGCTTCATAACTATGTTCCTTTGCATTGTGGTACAAAAAGTGAGACCTGAAAGCAGTTTCAAGTCTTCGAGTACGTATGTTGCGTCGTCAATTATGCACAGAAAACAAACGTTCCCGAAAATGACGTAAAGTTAGTTCATGATTTCGTGATACATTTCACAGTGTATTTTTGCATGTTCTCGAATTCACAACTGCAGTTTACGGATCTGGGCACGGTTTTTCTTCCGTGTGATACAAGAAAATGTTTGCAAAAAAAATGTGTAAAGCTCTTTAGCACTTCTTTTTGCAGTGGAATTTTGCTTGTCGATAGTGTTAGACACCTTTTTCACTTCGTTAAGGTTCAGTTGTTGTGTCTGCTTCACTATTGTTCGAATTATTTTAACTTCCCAAACTTGCGAGCCACATTTCACACAAAAAAATTGGAATTTTTCTCAATAATGGCTACCACCTTCTAGTCCATGTGTTGGAACCATACTTTTCATTTTGCTCCACTTCCAACATTCCGATCGACAGTCAAGCACTGATCAAACGATTTGCAAAAAAAAAACACGATACTTTTCGGTAGTTTTAGTTTTTTGACAAGATCGCGTACCGATAAACTTCGGCCAAAATACGTTTGCGCACTTCCGCTTGATTCGATGCCATTTTACTAAATGTAACAATAATTTAAACATGTTGCAACACGTAATAAAGTGGATAGTTTCAGCTGTCATATAAGTGAAGTGCTTCAGAGATCCGTGAAATTATCAAAAATCTGCACTGAAATAAAAGTGTCCGAAATTTAACGTGGACAGGTTTTATCTACTTTGGAGTCACATGGATCGTGTCTCTTTTTCTTCTTTCAATAGCCAAAATGGAACAATAAGTTGACTCAACAAGTTAAAGGGTGATACGGTCAAAATTTGGTCAAGGGAAAACGCGTGTAAATCGGTGAAATCGTTTATTTAAAAAATCAAATTAAATTTCTTTTTCAAGTTCAATTAGTATAAAATTCAGGAAAAATATTCAGTAAGGCTTCCGCTTTTCCAAATCCGAATTGCCGGGCCTTACGCTTGACACCTGCCATCAGATTTTGTACAGCCACCTTGTCCACCTTCTTCGCCGCAGAAAGCCAGTTTGCCTTGAACTGCTGCTCGTCCTTAGCAGTTTTTTTGGTCTTCTTTAGGTTCCGCTTGACAATAGCCCAGTATTTCTCAATTGGGCGGAGCTCTGGCGTGTTGGGAGGGTTCTTGTCCTTGGGAATCACCTGCACGTTGTTGGCGGCGTACCACTCCATGGCCTTTTTACCGTAATGGCAAGATGCCAAATCCGGCCAAAACAGTACGGAACAACCGTGTTTCTTCAGGAAAGGCAGCAGACGTTTATTCAAACACTCTTTCACGTAAATTTCTTAGTTGACAGTCCCGGAAGCTATGAAAATGCTGCTTTTCAAGCCACAGGTACAGATGGCTTGCCAAACCAGATATTTCTTTGCGAACTTTGACAGTTTCGTGTGCTTGAAAATATCTGCTACCTTTCCCCTTCCTTTTGCCGTATAAAACTCCTGTCCCGGAAGCTGCTTGTAGTCGGCTTTGACGTAGGTTTCGTCGTCCATTACCACGCAGTCAAACTTCGTCAGCATCGTCGTGTACAGCCTCCGGGATCGCGCTTTGGCCGTCGTATTTTGTTTATCATCGCGATTTGGAGTCACTACCTTCTTGTAAGTCGATAGTCCGGCTCGTTTTTTGGCTCAATGCACGGTTGTAGACGATACACCCAGCTTATTTGCGGCATCTCGGAGTAATAGGTTGGGGTTTCGCTTGAAACTACCGGCAACTCTCTTTGTCGTCTCAGCGGCTTCCGGTTTTCGATTTCCCCCCGATCCAGACTTCCTGGCTGTCGACAAACGTTCCCCAAACACTTTAATTACATTTGTAACGGTTGATTTGGCAACTTTTAGCGATTTTGCCAACTCTTCTTGCTTGGACGGCATTTTGACAACTGAAGAGTGAATTCCAAAATCAAAATAGGAGCAACATTCTACACACACACACCTTCAAAATGAGGGGTGTTCAGGTTTTTTAAAAGCAAAATTGAAAGAAATACGTCAAGTTGATATTGACCAAATTTTGACCGTATCGCCCTTTAGTAGTGCTTATTACGGGTTTTACTTCATGGTGAAAACTAAGTTCAAAAAAAAACCTTATGACAAATGTCACCCATGCGAAAAAATATGAAAGAGTTCATCCGAAGATTCGAATGAATTTATAATTTTGATCTAGACAACTGGCCTTGGTGTTAAGGAGCTCAGATTAAGAGGTTGAATACCCAAGCAAAATTCCTACGAATTGCAAGCAAAATATCTTTCGAATAACAAACATTATCACCCAACAGGTACAATGCTTTAGAGGTAGATAGAATGCATAGGCCTATTGTGTAATTTTGCTTTGAATTGAATTGCCTTTGAAATATTTAAGTGAGAAAGTAGTGATCTTACCTTCGGTGAATTTTGTTAGCTTATATGAATTTATATAATTTATATATTTTGCCTATATTTACTTAAGAAATGCCTTACTACTAATGCATTTACAGACTTAACCTAAATTTTAAAGCTAAACCATAAGACAATTTGTTTGTTCGCACTTAAAATTGTTTGGGCACTGAATTGAGAGCATGGAAATGTTTAACAATGCAAGCTGATTACTATCAATAAACATTACTGCTTGAGACTGTCTTGAAAAAACATGATTTTCCCAAAATGTTGCAAACACACGGCATGTTTGAAGGATTTCTATCACTGCACTATGGTACGAATGGGCAAATTTCGCGACAGAAATCGATAACTCGAAAACCATTAACTTTAGACAGATGATGTCTTCGAGAGATTCAATTTAAAAAAAACAAATCTTACTTTGAGTGGTGATTAGGGTGGTCCTCTTATGTTCAAAATTGAATACATAATAATTCTATGGATTTAGATTGTTTGCTTCTTGTAAATTTTGTAAATGTAATCTGGTATAAATGTATCTTGTAAATTGTAAATATTTTGATTAAATGAAATAAAGTTTAATGAAGCTAAGTTTTTTTTTTCTTTATTATAGAGATTTTCAGCCTTAGGCTGGTTCGTCTCTAAGTGAAGTTAAGTTGTAGAGGTTGATCTATACAAGACGCAAAATTGTTTGCCCCCCTTTGTCCGCTTTAGGAGAAAAACTCGTTTTGAAATTGGTAGTTTTGCATAATTTTCGATCAACAGCATCAAAAATTATCTTCAAAGAGCGTAACAACGCGATTTTTTTATGAAAATGTTTACGTTTGTATATCAACTCATCTCTGTTTATTTATTAACATTTATATCACAGACAAACAGAGATAACACATCGAACATTTGGCACTACAAATCAATTTTCACATTCAAATTGAAATAAAAAAGTTACAGCAAAACATCTGTTTCTTAATGTCCCACCCTTGGCAAAATTAGAAAAATTGTTGTAAAACAAAACGATACATAGATGAGATAGAAGTTTAATTTATTAAGCAAAGTTTTGTTTAATTAAAATATCTACAAGTCTGTGTAAGCAAAAAAAAAAAAAGAAGTATAACCGATATGAAGGAAACACATTTGACTATAGGGGAGAACAGTACAAAATGCACTGGTGGGGTAGAATGACCCACTCAATAGATATGCTCAAATCTTTAAAACTATAGATTTAATGGATTTATATTTTATCAAATTTTAAATAAAACAGCATAACTCATAATTTGGTAGTAGGCTAAGGCACTATATACACCAAATATAATCAAAATTGAAGAAATTGTCCCGACTGTTACTCACATGTAAATAATAGTGTTATTCAAATAAGCTTTTAACAAGCGTTAATATCCATGGTTTATAATAAATCCACTTCACATATATCGAACACAACAGAACATCAAGATAGTGTCAAAACTTCACTATAATTTCACGTATTTTCAGAATATTAAGACAAAAGCATGCGAAACTAAAACTGGGGCAGAACGCACTGTGTCGTTATGTATACGTTTACACGCTAAGAAAAAAAATACTCAGTGGAGCGGTTAAATGTATGAAGTCAATGTTGGGTATACAAAACTTACTTCTGGTAAAATTCTACTCAAAAGTAAGAAATTTGAACCCAATGGTAGATAAACACAAATATACCCAACGTGCTACCCACATTTAACTGCTCCTTTGGGTACTTTTTTCTAAGCGTGTATATAATGAGGAGTTGGCAACATATCACAACGTTTTGCGCAACGTCTTCATTCTATAGCCATTGGCTGCTTGACAACCAAACAGAGCTAAGAGGACGTGGCGATATGTCGCAACTTAACACCTCTAATGAGTAACTTTTTATAGCTGTGTTTTTACTTTTTACAAACGGTGCATGCTATCTATCCCATTAATGTGGTGCATAACATACCAGTGCACTATGGTACGAATGGACAAATTTCGCGACAAAAATCGATAACTCGAAAACCATTATATTTTTTTTTTATGAAAATGTTTATATTTTTATATTAATCTATCTCCTTTTTTTAATAAAAAAAATATATCACAGACAAACAGACATAACATATCGAACATTTGACACTACAAATCATCGTCACTAACACACCTGCGCGTTCTGTTCAGCACACTGTGATGGATGATTAAGCTGAATAGATGGCGGTAGTGCGTTAAAGTTAAACGTAAAAAAATCGAGTATACGCGCTATCTGTGGCGATATTACCAACTAAGAAACATTTGAAGTGGATGTTCAATGCGTAATCAATGAAAGAAACTGCAAGTGTTATGTATGTTTGTCTGTGTTAACACATTCACATTTGTTTACTTACATTTATTTACATCATTTTATTTACATTTTTCTAATTATATTTAAGTATTTACATACGCAAAGTTTCATTAAATTAAAATATCTACAATTCTGTACAAGCGAAAAAAACCCTCTAAATCAAATGAATAAAAAGTTGAAAATTTTATTATCAGTATAAAAAGACCAATCTAGTCACCACCTAAATCAAAAGATAGATTTTATTTTTTAAATTAAATCTCCCGAAGACATCATCTTTCTAAAGTTAATGGTTTTTGAGTTATCGATTTTTGTCGCGAAATTTGTTCATTTGTACCATAGTGCAGTGTTGTGGTGCGTTTTAACCCAATTTTAGGGTGCATATTGAGCAATAAAACGGGCGTTTTACCCTGAAGTCATCTTGGCATCATATTGGAAAAGGTTTAAAATATCATGAAAAATCATCGTTTAGAATTAAAATCACATTTGATCTACAACGAAAACATCGTAATGCACCATACTCAATAACTTATTCCTATATTTCAGCTTCAATTACCTAGAAATTCACGATATTGCTTAAACGGTGCATTTTGTACCATCCTCCCCTACTCGTGCAACACTTTTTAGTAAACTTTAGTGATCGTCAGTCGGTGCGAATCAAAACAAACCCAAAAAAGGAGAGAGTTCCTTTCCCATGTGCGCATCGATAAACAGAGTGCAGAGATCGAAATTATCGCTCAGCTGGGTGAAAACCATGCTCTCTCTCAAACAGGTTTTCGATGAGTAGCGAACCGTTCAGATTTTCATCTCTCCTTTTTCGCTGATAATTCATTATCCTCTCGCTTGCACATGCGAAAATATCTCTCTCCACAATTCAACGAACATTTGTTCTCATGTCACATTTTTCACTGAAAACATGCTAAGATCGCAAACGAGGAGCAAACCCCGAAAATAAGGCCAAGTTGGTGCACACTGGTACCGCCATGGACCATCATTATAGAATTATAATGTCAGAATAAAACAAGCATAAAGACGGGTGCATTTTCAAGTGTCAAAAAGTAAGTGAAAAATAATTATCGGCATCTATGATTCACCGGAAAAAGAAACGATTTATCAGCTACTCGTGCTCTCCGAAAATTCTAAATCGCCGTTGCTTTTCTCGCGAAAACTGCTGTGAGCGTATAATAGTCTCTCGCTTCTCACATTCTCATTTGCTTCTCCAAGCGGGTGAAAAAGGACGTTTTTCTTCTCAAGTAGGCGAAAATTTTGGTCTCTGACAGAGTGCACACAATAGATCGCTAGAATAACTATACAAGCCACAGTGGTACATGAGCGTCTTCCAACCGGACATTTTTGCCTGTTGAAGTGGCGGACATAGTCCGTGCTTCGACCTACCCCGCAGTGGGATGTTAGGCAAAAATGTCGTTGGTTCGAGTACCACTGTACACATGCCCTTTTCGCTCAATTTTCCTAAAAACATCTGTCATATTTCCGAGCCTGCCGCACACTAGCGGAACTATCAAAACTTTCTCTTCATATCTTTCATTCTAGCCAAAAACATTGTTGTTCACTCTTGGTGCCTCATGGTGATGAGCGAACATCTCCTTCTTGAAGGAAAAAAATCATTGAAGGTGATTTGTCGATCACAAATATCGCCTTCCATAGCGCCCACATTTGCAAGCGAGTCCGCTTTCTCATTGCCCGGAATTGAACAATGAGATGGGACTCATACAAAGGTGATGATAACATAACACGAAGATAAAGCACTTAGAAGCTCCTGTATTTTCATGAAAAAATACGAGGAGTGCTTTACCGACCTCAAGGAGCGAATAGCCTCTACAGAACTGAGACTATCCGTGAAAATGAAGTACTGATCCGGTGTTAATGAGGCAACAATTTCTATCGTAAAGTGTTTTGCCGCTAATTCAGCGACAGGAACAAGGAGCTTGAAGTTTGCGGTTGGCGCTATAAATTTCATCAAATTTACCAAAGCCGGCTGACTCCTCCATCAAAGATCCGTCAGTGAAGAACAATTAAGTGGAATCAACTTGGCCAAACTTTGCAGCAAATATCACCGGAGCAATCATAGGACGATGATGCTCTGGGATTCCACGAAGCTCCTGCTTCATGGATAAATCAAAATGAACCGAATTGACGAAATCGGAGAAGCAAACACGATTGGAAATGTTCGGCGAAGGGCTGACATCCTGTGTTATGTACAAATGGTACAAGGTCATGAAGCGGGTTTGAGGATTCAACTCAAGGAGCTTCTCAAAATTTTCGATCACCTGGGGGTTCATAACTTCACACCTGGTGAGGATCCGGAGAGATAATTCTGAAAACCGATACGAGAGTGGCAACATGCCAGCCAGCACTTCCAGACTCATGGTGTGAGTCGAGTGCATGCAACCTAACGCGATACGAAGACACCGATACTGAATACGTTCCAGTTTAATGAAGTGCGACCGAGCCGCTGACTGAAAACAAACACTACCGTATTCTAAAACCGACAAAATCGTTGTCCGGTACAACGTTAGAAGATCTTGCGGATGCGCTCCCCACCAGGTCCCGGTAATTGTGCAGAAAAAGTTGACCCTTTGCTGGCACTTTCACTTCACATACTCAATATGGGATCTCCAGGTGCACTTAGAATCGAACCAGACCCCAAGATATTTAAATGACATAGAATGAGTTATTGGCTTTCCGCAAATTTGAAGCTTCCGTTGTGCTGGGTTATGCTTCCTAGAAAAAACTACCAACTCAGTTTTCTCCGTAGAGAATTCGATACCTAGCTCTAGAGCCCAAGTAGACAAATTGTCTAAGGTATCCTGTAAGAGTCCTTGCAGATCGACCCCATTGGGTCCCGTGACAGACCCTACGCCATCATCTGCAAGTTGTCTCAACGTACAGTTGTCACTAAGACAACTGTCAATGTCTTTGACATAAAAGTTATACAAAAGAGGACTTAAACATGATCCCTGGGGGAGACCCATGTAGCTAAATCGGGAAGCTGTAGAGGTTCCATGAGAGAAGCTCATATGTTTCTCTGACAGCAAATTGTACAAAAAATTATTCATTAATGGTGAAAAGCCACAAGCGTGGAGTTTATCTGAAAGAACTTCAACAGATACTGAATCAAAAGCCCTCTTTATGTCCAAGAATACAGAAGCCATTTGCTCTTTCTTAGCAAAAGCTAACTGAATATCTGTGGAAAGCAACGCGAGACAATCGTTCGTTCCCTTACCCCTACGGAAACCATATTGAGTATCTGAAAGCAGGTTGTTCGTCTCAACCCATTTGTCCAGACGGAAAAGGATCATTTTCTCCAACAACTTTCGAATACAAGATAACATCGCGATGGGTCGATAGGAGTTGTGGTCGGACGCGGGCTTACCAGGTTTTTGAATGGCAATAACTCTCACCCGTCTCCAATCACCCGGTACAATGTTTAGTTCCAGAAACTGATTAAACAAGTTCAACATGCGCCTCTTTGCGACGTCTGGGAGGTTCTTAAGCAAGTTGAACTTGATCCTATCAGCGCCTGGAGCCGTATTGCCACACGAAAGGAGTGCGAGAGAGAACTCTACCATTGAAAAGGGTTGGCTGATCTCATCTATTGAATTCGTGTTTTCGCGAGGAATGATTCGTGCCGGCACAGAATCTGGACACACTTTTTGCGCGAATTTGAGGATCCATTGGTCCGAGTACTCTTCGCTCTCGTTGTTCGTAGTTCGGTTACGCAACCTTCACGCCGTGTTCCAAAGAGTACTCATCGACGTTTCGCGCGATAGCCCGTTCACGAATGTTCGCCAGTAACCGCGTTTCTTGGCCTTGAGTTCGCGTTCGAGAGCCGTGTAACTTCAAGTGCTCAGGTGTTCCACGTCACGGAAACTTTAAACGCGTCGGACTTTTTACGGTAAACCTCGGTGCATTGCTGATCCCACCATGGAGAAGGAGGTTTCCTGCGAGATGACGTCCCTGGAACTGGTCGAGTTTGAGCTTGAAGCGCGCTGTCTAAGATCAGGTTGAGAGGAAGTTATATTCTTCCAGCGGTGAAAGCCTTTCTACCGTCGTTACGGCTTCATCTACTGCTGTCCTAAACTTTGTCCAATCGATGTGACGGGTAAGATCATACGTGACGTTAACAGATTTCGACGGATTGAACCCGGTGGCAACCGAAGTTTTTATGGGCAAGTGATCACTACCGTGGGT